>WEKX01005687.1:0-144868 GCA_013390025.1 Pitta sordida | reverse complement strand
ACTGTGGCAACTCATTTGGGCATCTTATCCTTGCTAAATCTCCTCTTTTACCTGGGAGCACATGGGGAAACAAAGCCTTCCCTTTCTCTGGACCAGGGTCACGGGCTGCCCCCTGGCTCAGAAAGGACATCCTCACAGCCTGCCTTCATCCTTTGCTTCTGGGAGTCTTGTGGCTTTTCTTGCTTCCAGGATCAGTTCCAGTGAGAAATGTTTGTTTAGAAAAACAAACAAAAGCTGGTAGCTACTAATAGTTGGTCTGTTTATCCCCGACATCCATGGTGTTGTGGTTGTGACTGCCACCAGGATCTAGACTGAGTAAATTGGACTGGAGGGGCAGCAGGGGCAGGAATGCCAGACCCCAAATAATGGGTTGAGCAGGCAGAGCCTCACCAGTTCAGGGCTGGCAAGCAGCACGTGCAGACAAACAGATGGCCAGGATCACATCTCTGTTCAAAGCAGGGCGTCAGAATGGCAGATTTATTTTATTTATTTATTTTTTTTTGTCTGGGTGGGTTATTTTCCCTCCTGTCAGACATCAAGCTCCTGGAGAGCTGACATCTCCTGTGTCCTCCCTGGCTCTTTGTGCCGGCATAAAGTGGGGCTGCTCAGTGCAGAACTGTGCAGGATTCAGGGGACCCTGCCTGACCCCCCAGATGTTCCCGTGTGCCCCTGCTGCCTCTGTGCTGCNGGGGATTTTCATCCTGGCCAATTTTATTTTGGATAAAGGGGGAAATAAACACAGAAGAAGAAAGTACTGAAGGTGAGGTACGGTGTGTTCCCTTCAAACAGATCTGCAGCATTGCAGATTCATCAGCACATCCAGAATCCCATTAAGCCACCATTGAATTCCTCTAAAGAGTCAACATACCAAGTGTCAGAAGTTGTTGAACTGTGGCAACTCATTTGGGCATCTTATCCTTGCTAAATCTCCTCTTTTACCTGGGAGCACATGGGGAAACAAAGCCTTCCCTTTCTCTGGACCAGGGTCACGGGCTGCCCCCTGGCTCAGAAAGGACATCCTCACAGCCTGCCTTCATCCTTTGCTTCTGGGAGTCTTGTGGCTTTTCTTGCTTCCAGGATCAGTTCCAGTGAGAAATGTTTGTTTAGAAAAACAAACAAAAGCTGGTAGCTACTAATAGTTGGTCTGTTTATCCCCGACATCCATGGTGTTGTGGTTGTGACTGCCACCAGGATCTAGACTGAGTAAATTGGACTGGAGGGGCAGCAGGGGCAGGAATGCCAGACCCCAAATAATGGGTTGAGCAGGCAGAGCCTCACCAGTTCAGGGCTGGCAAGCAGCACGTGCAGACAAACAGATGGCCAGGATCACATCTCTGTTCAAAGCAGGGCGTCAGAATGGCAGATTTATTTTATTTATTTATTTTTTTTTGTCTGGGTGGGTTATTTTCCCTCCTGTCAGACATCAAGCTCCTGGAGAGCTGACATCTCCTGTGTCCTCCCTGGCTCTTTGTGCCGGCATAAAGTGGGGCTGCTCAGTGCAGAACTGTGCAGGATTCAGGGGACCCTGCCTGACCCCCCAGATGTTCCCGTGTGCCCCTGCTGCCTCTGTGCTGCCATGGCTCATCCCTGTAGTACACAAACCCTAGGGTTGGTCACCCAAATGTGTGGAGGATGCAGCATCTCCATCACTCTTCATTAATAAAGTGTCATGAGAGACAAGAGCCACTTACCTGTGACATTTTCTAACGAGGTGTTGTATTAATAATAGCAGAAATGAAGAATAAAAGAGAAAGCAAACAAAAGAATCCCCATCCAACCCCCAAATCCAAGTTAAATAATGTAAGAAGTGTCTCCTGTGATCATCTCAGTATAGATTAGATCAATAACAACATCTGAACGAAGCCAGGAGCATGGCTCTGAGCCCAGAGCTCTGCAGCACTGGCAGCACTCGCAGCCCTTATCGTGGTTTACAACACAAATGTTTTCCCCGTGCATCACAAGGTTCCCTGGCTAATATACAGCCATTGTCAAAATAAATACTTTGTTAATTTTTTTTTCTTGCTAGAGGAGACATCAAGCAGTAATTCTTCGCTGCCACGTGGAAAGAATATGCAAAGCCAGTTCTTCAAAAGGTCAGACTTACATTAGACATTGTGAATAGACAGAAAAGGAGATCTGTGCTCATTCTACCATTTGAGTGGATGCTCGACATTACAAACTTTGGTGTGCAAAGTATAATTTTATGGACTAAAGTTTATACCCTGGACTCCTTGAGGAAGTCTGTAAGAATCTCTGCTGTGTCTTGCCATTGGGGTTTCTAACCAAGACGATGAACGTCTTTGTTTGCCGTGTTTATTTTTCTCCCCCAACTGAACCAGTCTGATGGTGTTTATTGTGCAGTTCATTATTTATCCCGCAGCATTCAGCTGCCCTCATCGGATCAGCTCCCTCTGTGCAAACACACAGTGGGAAAGTCCCTTCTCTAAAGAGCTTTAGCCATCGGTGCTAATTAGAAGACAAAGGTGCCTGCTGCTCCCCCGTGCTTTGTCCTCTCTCAGAATAACAGGCACTCCATTTTCCACGGTGTCCCAGGAGATGACGGGATTGTACCTCCCACGGGTCTTTTGCCAAGGAGTCACTGCCCCAAGGGTGCAGGTTCAGTGGAGGGTTTGGCCATTCTGTGAACAGAGGAGGATTTGTATGTACTCCTTGCCTGTGAGGTGTTGAAGTTTTAGCAGGTCTTTGAGGTTTTTTTTTTTAACGTGAAACAAATATCTCGGCCGTGGGAAGTTGTCATTCAAGTGCGTTTCTGTTAGGGAATTAAAAAAACTCTGGTTTTTCCTGACGGGAATGTGGTGGGAAGTGAGGCTACAGCAGCATCCTCCAAACCCGCTGCCTTCACTTCAAGGACTTGAGCAGCAACAACTTCTTCCATCTTTCTTTGTCTTCAGCGTTTCCGGTGGCTGTTTGGGAAGATGTGAAGGAATGGTTTCCCACATTTCTGATTATTACACAAGGGGAGCACGATGTACAATGCAAGTTAAAATGATTTATAATGCAGAACATTCCAGAGGATACACAACACAGGGAATGAGAGAACCGCTGGAACACAATCTTTTGGCAGTGCATGAAAGCCCAATAATGATCTTGGAGATGTATGGATTCAGGGATTAGCATGAAAGGCATTCAGCTAGGATGCTTTGTTCTGGCTTGGGTGGCATCACTGGAGACCTTGAGGAAGGTCAGTAGATCACATTGATTCTCAGTCGTTCCAGCTGTGGAAGTTGGGCAAGAAGCAAAAACCTCATGGAGAACCATATCCACGCTTACTGTTCCAGGGTAAATAAAAGAGGAAAATGCTTTTCATTTGTTTGATCAGCTGTTGTTCTTCAGTGAATCTTCCACTCCATCATTTTCAAATGCAAATGGGATAGATAAATGTACATATTTCAAAAGACAATCCAAGATAAAGAATAATTTAAGTACATCATTCTATTGCCATCGTAATGGCATGAACCACACTTTGGGAGTGTAGACAGAAAGGTCACGAGTGTGGTGACACAGGAAGGGCCAGTTGTGCAACCCAGGCACATCTGACTGCGTTACACAGTGCTTTTTGAGAGAGGCCAGAAAAATAACATCAGGAAATAAGACCTGGAGGATCTGACTGCAAACTGTGCAGCTCCTTAATTAATGACTTGCTGGCTTCGCTCCCAAATCACAGCTTCTCCATTTAGACTATTCCAGTCACACACACTCCCGGAGCAGCTTTGGCTTTTACAAATGCAACCCACCAGATGAATAAATAACAATAAGCTCTGCTTGAAATGCATTCAGGAAACATTTGATGGGAACTAATTTATTTTATTTTATTATTTAGCAAGCCAATATATAAAATTACCTATCACAAGAGCAGATGAACTGATGCACTCACTTCCTATTAGCTTTTGGTTGCTGTAATTGAAGGGTTCAAGTATATTTCTTGAGAGGAAGTTATACAAGAAAGAGGTTTCTTAAAAAGGCAAGCTATTTTCAGGGTTTCCTGACATAAAAATATACTGAAATAGCCCTGCATCATCAAGCCTTTAAAGTATCTAAGCTGCATCTTGAAAAGCTTTCATCCTAGATGGGTTTTAAGGAAGATATCACTGAAAACTCTGCCATAAAGCTGACACCACCTGCCCTCAGGCACAGTCAGACTTCCCATCACATGGACCAAGTGTTCCCAGGGGATGGTTGTGCCCCCCAGGAACGGAACAGTAGCTTAGATCTCCCTGCTCTCAGCTGTGGAAGCAGAGCCCACTGCACTAACTCATCTCCTCCAACATGAAAAAGGAGCAGAACACACACCAAGAGTGAACCCCCAGTTTTAATGCTATAAAAGCAAAATATTTCTCTCACATACAGTCCTTTCCTTGGGCAGACAACATAGTGTGCCCAGCTCCCTGCTGGCTCTGCTGTCCTTGAGGGGTTTTCAGGTGTTTCAGGCAGGTCCTGGGCTCCTCCCTCCTGCCACAGGCTGCAGCACCACGTTCAGGTTTGCCCAAGAGAAAAACTCACCCCAAGGATAGGGGTTAAAACTCATCACAAGCATATGGGTAATCCTAGAAAGCAGGAAGGCTAAAATGAACCTGCCCATGCCCCACGCTGACTCTGTTTTGACAACACAATGTGGACAGACTCCCTGGAGTCAAAGGAAACCAGAGAGGGCAGCAGAAAGAGCAGCCAGATATATTCTCCTGGCTGGAAATAGCCAGTACTACACAAAACATTTTGTTGGATTCAGTGAGTTTGCATTCCTGAAAAACACAGTTATGATGGTAGGGGTGAAAACTGGAAGAAGAGTGAACTCAGTGGCTTTGGATCCCCAACAAATCCAGGAAAGGAAAGCAAACCTTCGCTAATTCCAGCCATGGTGAATGGGGGTTTTTTCATCTTTAGATATTTTCTGTTGCATTCTGATCTCTCTGTTAGACAAAAGAAACAGCTTGAAACACTCAGGCTCCAGTCCTGAAAAGAACCAGTTAGAGGTCTGGCAGTACCTGAATGAATGTGGGAGTTTTAGCAAGAGCAGAAAAATGGCCATTATCTTCTGTAAACCTGTTTTGTAAAAACAAACAAAAACTGAGCATGAGTAACTCTGAAAATTTTATGGTGGGTCCAGGTAGTAAAGGAATATAAATGGAAATCTGTTTCTCACATATCAGGAGACTGAAAGTTGAGTGTGTCATTGTCACACGCTCGAGCTGTTTTATTTGTAGTCATTTACTCAGCAGTCATCCTGGTGGGTTTTCTACCCCTTCAACTTTGTGAAATTGTAGGATCTGACACCATTTCTTTACAAAGCTTTGTGTGCTTATATAGAAATTAAACTCTTCATTACTCAGAAAAAGGCCACAGCATGCAAGGAATTTGTTGGTGTGTTTAAAAACTGGAATTACATTCCATTCAATTTTAGAACATTTAGAAATTAGTTCAAGAGACGTGTCTAAAAAGTCAGTAACCTGAAGCCGAGGGTTTGGCAAGTAAAGGCAGATACACAATTCTTGGAGAGAAATAAATCAAGAAGAAACTGAACGCTTAGTAAAAGAAATCCATAATGGTATCTTTTCTTCTGATGTATTTAAGAAGGAACTCAAATGGCCAACAATGGCCAAGGTGTTAAAAAGAGAGTGCTCAGATATAGACAGGTCACTTTTAAGACAGGGAAAGTGAAGTGACTTTGAGTACTAACAATGTCCTCGGGGTTCAATGGGATTAAAAGAAGAGAGAAGCATATCCCAAGTAAATAGAATATTGAGTGTAATAGGAAGAACTACCACCAATTAATTTCTGAGGTTAATGGTAACGCAGAACAACATTCCATGTCCAAGGAAACATGTGGAAGAGAAGACTGACTGTCAGGGAAGGGCAGTGGGGAAGAAATTCTCCTGCTCTCTTACCACCAAATGCTTGTGCATCTCTCCACGTCCTTTCTACCCTCCAAAGGCACAAATTCCAAGCTGTGCCTGACTGTCAAACTGCCTGAGTAGCCAAGCAGCTCCAAATATATATACACACACATATATATTAGACATCTTCCTCTCCCTCCCATATATAAATATAGGCAACAGTGTTCTGGTATAACGAGCAAAGATTCTTAAACTGTTTTCCCATTTCTGTGATTCCCTCCCTGAATACAAGCTGGGTTGTTGGGGGTTTTTTTGTCAGTGACCATTTTTGTGCATAACTTTCTGTGTATTTTAATTCTGGCCCTTGACATCCTGAGCACCCCACAAGCCCTTTTTCCTACCTCACCAGAACCAAGCTGTACTGAGGTGGTTGTCTCCTGCTCTGCACCACTTGAAATGGTAATTCTCAAGATAATTTAGCTGTGCTTTGAGGAATTAGTTAAACCTCCGGCTCTACCTAAAGCAGAGGAGTTCGTGGGGGTGGGGATGTTGCATGAAAAGTAGGCAGCATGAGACAAATATAGAAGCTGTCAAGGGAGGCTTATTTGAAGCATGTCCCCCCAAACCTCACCAGTCTGTTATTCCAGCCATAAATTTGTCCTTCGGTGTTTGTTTTTTTTGTCTTAGAGTCTGAAAGGCCTATTTCGAACGTTGTGAAGCCCCAGCTGTCATATCTGCTTTCCTCTTATTGCAAGCTATGCACTGAAGCACCGTGCCCTTTCATATCAAATACATCATTAAAACAGAGCCTTTTTCCCATCAGGAAGAAGCTCTGGGTGCAGCTATTTAAGCATTTTCTCTGGCAGCCAGGCCAATCTAAGAGGGTCCCACCTTCCTGACCTGTTTCTGCCCACACGGACAGTTTCCATCCCCTCACGTGTACTTTGGGGAGGGGTGGGGGGAAGGAAGGAGGGGCTGCCCCATGAATATGATCCATGTGGAGTAAAACCAGCACTGAAAACACATGGCTCAGCACATGAGAGGGGGGCATCGACCCCCAGCACGGAGACAAAGAATGTGTCCTTGTAACCACATCTCCAGACACAGCTAAAGGCTGTTTCTGCTCCTTACAGGCACTTCCCAAAGCAAAGCCTTCAAGCAGTGCAAAACCTGACCTGAAACCTTTATATATTTCTCCAGCAGCCAGCTAGAGGCCAGAATCACTTATTTATCTTTAATGGCACTCCCTTTAGGAATTGCCTCAAACAAAATTAACACCCTGTAAATCCCCAAATCAATTCACCTTCCACATTTTGCCGTGACTAAGTAACGTGCTGCTATTTATTTAACCCTCTTCGAAAACAGCAGAGCTGCTGTGAAAAGAAGAGCCGTGTTTATTTTCAAGCGTTTTAAATTCATCACACTCCCGTGCTCATAGATACGTATGCAGATTTATATCCTCGGTACAGAGAAACCCACTTAGTGAAACAAAACACAAACGTCTCAAATACAAATCAGGGCGAGCCTTCAAAGCTGCACCACAGTGAGTTTCCTCCTTGCAAACACGAAGCTCCCCAAAGACTACAGCACCCAGCATGCCCCGAACCCGGTGGCATTTCTGGAATGAAGGTGACAGCTTGCATGAAGAAGCAATTAACCTGCCTTGGCAAAACAAGGGGGGAGTGGGAAGAATCGTGGCCACAGCTGTTCCCTATTCCTGAAAATTCAGTGCAGCTGCCAGCTTGCAAAATTACCCTGCACTTCTAGGTGGTGAAAACGTGCAATCTGTTTGAGGAGCTGCTTGTTGGGAGGAAAAGGGATTCTAAAAATTACTTGTGGAAGGATTGGGTGAATGCTGTTATATGGCAGGAAGATGCTTAAATGCAACAAAAGCACCTCTTTGGGCAAATGTTAGCGGTACGTGTTTGCTTTGGAGAAAATGCTTTAAGTTAAACTCGCGAAGGGGCAGAAGGAGAGCCGAAGTGTGTCACAATGGGTATTCACATCCACAGCACACTAATGAGCTGTTCCACCTAATGAATGAACCCGTGTTCAGTGTTTTGGGGACAATGCCAACAAGCCGCAGCTCTGTGACACGCGTGCTGACCCCCTCACGGGGCTTTTGTGCCGCTGCGTTCAGACAGCAGTGCTGGCGGGCTCGGGGCCAGCCTTGCCAACCAGCTGCTCCCACAGGGCAGCCCGAGCGTTCCCAGAGGGAACTGGGCCCATCATGGGTACTGCGTATTCTGGCGTGCAGGAGAGTTTAGCTTGTTGCTAAAACCTGAGAGTTTGGGAAGAGAAATAGCCTTGCTGATCACCTGAGCATGGAACCAGAGCTGGGTTAATTCGATTTGCATTCCCAGTCATGCCTGGGAAGTTCAGCAGCAGCACCAAACCCACCGTGTTTGCTCTGTCTGCAAACCCAGCATGGACAGGGCGGGAGGTGAGATCAGGCAGGACATGGACTAAAACCACCTCACCACAGTGAGGGAGGAGAAACTCCCCCAACACCTTGGGGCTGAAGGGGGCAGGGGACCATGCTGGATTTTGGTGTCTTCTTGTCCTTTTGAGTTGCCCTGCAGAGTGCTGGACCACCAGTGTCCCCCACAGATTGCAGCAGTGCTTGAAGTCTTCCAGCACCTCCAGGCTCTGCCCAAAACTCCCTGTGATCCTGTGTGGGGAAGCTGGGCTGTCTGTCTCCAGGGTGCCTGCACAGGAGATGTCTGCTCTGCCCTGAGTATACTGATGTCAAGTCTCTTTAAACCCTTCCTGTTCTTTTCCCTGGGGTGAAGATGCTGGAAGAGAGGTAAATTAGCTGGAGACAATAAATCCCCCTTATTCTCACATCTCCTTCTGCAAAATCTTAAAAATAGAAGTACCCATTTGTTTTTTTCCTCTGGTCCTGTCAGAGTTAAGGCCTTGGGTGTATATTTGTACATGTAATCTATAAGAATCTTCGCCTCCTCTTCTTCTCCCCCACACACATATGAAGGCACTGCAGCACTTGAAATTTTTCAGTTGCCTGGGAAAAAAAAAAATTGCTCTGAAGAATGATCAAAGGTTAATGAAAAGTTCAGCCAAGGAGCAGACCCCAGCAGAGATAGCAGTTCTTTAAAGCTTTCAAACCGCTGACAAGAAACCATCAACAAGTATTTGTGGTCAGGGATAAAGAGAAACATCTTTTTGAACATATCCAAGCATGAAACCTCCACGGTAGTTACCTTATAATATTATCCTTACATGTCAAACCATGTCATTTTTATAAAGAAGACTGATTTATATATGACAGCAGCAACTTTTTCCAGCCCTCGGGGGCTGTGACTTCAATAGCTCAGATCTGAGTATAGAACTGTAGTGTACTACTCCCACAATAAATGGCAGTGGGAGGAAGAGGATTGTTGCTGTCTCAATCCTGTTACCAGACTTTAATAAGTATTGCCTGTGAGTGCAGTCAATTTGCTTTCAGGGCTCAATGAAAATGGTGTTTGTGAAGCTGTACTTTTTTCTGTAATTATTTTTACTTTTTTTTTCTCCCCCCTGTGTTTCTTATATTTTAAAATAGAACTGTCTGGAGAGTAAGTTTTTGCTTAGATGCCTGGGAAATTTTGAAGTGTATTTGTTTATGTTTTGCAAATGTTTGTGTTAAAAAATGAGTTTTCTTGGGTTGTTTGTTTTACTAGAGCACCA
Organism: Pitta sordida; assembly: GCA_013390025.1. Classification (NCBI taxonomy): domain Eukaryota; kingdom Metazoa; phylum Chordata; class Aves; order Passeriformes; family Pittidae; genus Pitta; species Pitta sordida. Next base: position 135,329 of record WEKX01005687.1, on the reverse strand, counting down.
GGAGCTCCACTCACATGCAAACATGGTCAACTGTCATTTTAAAAAGTGGCCAGGGCTGCTGGAATGGTTTATCTGGACCAGAGCCTGCTCCTACCTGAGCTCCAAAAACCTCAGGGAAGACAGCACTGGAAAGTGGGGCAACCAGGAGGTCGGGGCTCCTCAATGATCCCAACAACAAGTCGTGAGAAAGAATCATCACCTCCCATGGACTCCAGTTTGTGCTGCAACACCAGTGAACAGAGGGTGGGGGCTGACTGGGGTGATGATCTTGGACAATTAGTGCTGCAGGAAGAGATTGATTCATATCCTCTGGGGTTAATTACATGGTGGATGTTGATGGACTGGACAGAGACCTTAATGTCTGCGAGGTGTTTGTAATGGGGGTTTATCATCACACCTGTCCTGTTATTGATTTCAGTGGTAGTCACAAGACACCCGGGTCCTACTCATTAATTTAGATATGTTAATGGCATATGTGTTCTAACCAGGGTTTGATGCACCAGTGCAGTTTGGATCTTTATTTTTATTTTGCTGTCGCCATGGTGCTGTATATGCAAACATGCCTTCTTTAAAAATACCAAATAAGCAAGCAGACTTAAAGCACTTCAGAACATAAGTGCCTGGGATCTGAAAAACGTGTGGTGTTTTGACATGAGCTGAAAATACATCCAAAGGCTCCTTTCCAGCACGCTGACAAAATATATAAATTAGCCTGGCAAAGGTCTGGCTCTCACCAGAGCTCCCAGCTCCATGCAGAGCCCTGACCCAGCAGAGCAGCCGAAGCCACTGACACAGAAAAAATACCTGAATACTCTGAGGTGCAACAAGGGCCGTGTAAAGAGAAGGATTTTGTCTTAGGATGACACTGTAGCATGAAAAAAATCCTAAAATAGACAATCATTATTGAATTAAATATTTATTTAAGTGCTGAAATCAAGCTCCAAATTTTAGGCCCACAGTTTTACCAGCATTGAAAACTCTGGTGATAACACCAAAGTCATAGAAGCAGCACAAGAAGGAAGTTAACATTAGAAGTGTAATTTCTTTTAAAGCATTCATTGCAGAATCTGTGATTTACGCTTCTAATTCCTACAGATGCTGCGGAAAAGGCCACTTAAAGTGATTTTCAAGCGTGCTAGGACTGCTGGTGGGAAGCTTCAATTCAAAGCATTAATATTATTGCTTAGCTATTGTATTTAAAGTACAAAACGGGTCATGTGGTCTTTAAATGTCACTTGGAAAAAGAAATCTTCCCCTGGAGAGATCAGCTTGTTTCTTTCAGGAATTCTCTGCTCCAGGCAGATCCATAGTGTTGAAGGGATGCTTGTTCACATCTCGTCTGTTCTTACGGAGACTGAAGGGAAACCTCCCAAAGGAACGTTTGGGGCTGCTCTATTGCTTGTGTTTTATTGCTGCACCTCGTTTGTGCTGTCCTGCAGCTCAGGCTGGAGCACTGCTGGTGATAAAATACCACAGATGCAGCCGGTGCTGGAAATCGGGTCAGCTGCTGTGTCTCAGTTTTGGCTGTTCCAATCACTCCACAGGACAGGCAGACCCTCACAGACACCCCAAAAGGCTGCTGCTGCCTTTGCCTTTGGAGCAAACCCCTCTCTCCCAGCTGCTGGACCTAAAGAGGGGTTAAGTTTGGCTTCACGGAGCTACTAATTGGGTGACAACCTCTCACCTCCATCAGCTGCTGAGGAGCCCTGAGTTGCTGCCAGGTGTGTGCAATGCCCTCCATCCTGCAACACCCCCTCCCAGGTGTTTTCTAGCCCTGCTGTAGGGAGGGAGCAGTTCTGGGGGTGTAGTTACTCTGGTGTGTGTCTAAGGGGAGTTCCCCCCACCTCTTACTGCACCGTGTGGTTTTTGGAGCTCTCTTACACCAGTCGTGCCTCTCCAGTCGCAGGTAAGCAGCAGCCCTTGGACTAATCTGGTGCTGAGGGATTTAACTTCCAGGGCTTCACCTCTGTGGGTTTCGAAGTGGGTGAGACCAAGTGGGTTGTTATCTCAGTTTGCTCCCAGGCTCCTGTGAGTTCCCTGTGACCCTCTGCCAGGGGAGCAGCTCTGTGTCCCAGGAAAGGTAAAAAGGTGCTGGGGTTCTCCTGTTCTTTGTGGACTGATGAAAAATATGAGAGTTGTGGGGTTTTTTTCCTATGGTTGCTTATGACCCTGGTAAAACTAACCATGGTTACTGTTTGTGGGCTGTTTGGGCACTCAAAAAGAAGTTTAGTGACATTAGGCTCAAGTTAATTCACATGTTACTGGGAATTTTTTGTTATGTTTCTATTGGCTTTTTACCCACAGTCTTTGTATTTGAACTTTGATACACTGTCTATGAAATAACATCATTTGGGAAGTGCATGGAATTGTAAAACTACTTATTAGTTCTTGGTGGGCAGCTGCTTAGTGATTTTTCAGAAGAATTCAGCATGTATTGTACTCAAAACTCAGAAAATAAAAAAAAAGAAGTTGAGTGGATGGTGAAGGATCTTTGATCCTGAGATAGGGGATGTACTTGGCTTTTTGTGTCCTGCTGTCACTGTGACTTGTCTCTCACTGCACTGGGCTATGTGACACACTTATGAAGGACCAGTTTACACCTGGAAGAAGAAAAGGGTTTCTTGTGGCTTCTTTCCCAATACTCTGAGCTTCTAAGTTATTCATGTCTTCCTTTAATTTATGACAGTTTTCTCTTGGTGGAGCTCGTAGTAGTTTGTGGTGGTTCATACTGGTTTAAGAGTAGATAATTTACAATATAAGGACCAGGATTAGGGGGAAAAAAAAGATTTGTGGAAGAAGTAAAACCATCCCTGGGTTTGGTGTGACTCGGGAAGTCTGTTGAGGCGTGTGGGGTGTAATTGGCAGTGAAGTTTTGCTTGGCTTATAGTGATTATCAGGTGACCTGAATATTTGCTGTAACACTCTCCCTCTGGCTCACGGTGGAGCATCAGTAAGTCCCAGAACAAAGGACATGATGTCTCACTGCATATAAATTCCTTTCTTCACGGTGTGTCTCATCTGCACACCCTGGGTATATGCCAGGGGCGATGCCTTGGGCTCTGGGCCTTGTCACTTAGAGATTCCTGCAAGGAAGGAGGACTGTCACTTAATTAATTTTAATAGGGAAGACACCAGAAAAAAAAATTGAAGTCTTTGCCTAGAACCTTAAAGTTTCTTGGTTTTATGCTAGAAATGGACCTCATACGAGATGTTCAGTCAATTCCTGTACTTAGACAGCAGAAATCTATTTTTGAAGAACAAAGCAGTGTGTGATAAGCACCCAAAAAACATTGGCTGGAGGAACATAAGTTATTTATCAGAATCAGGTACTTCGTGAGAATTCTGGACTTCAGTTACACATGAGAATGTTAAAATTCCAGCTGCCTGGCAAGGACTGGGGTGGGGGGGGATCAAAAAGGTTTATCTCCTGGAACACTTGTTTTATATCAGCTTAAGCTCTCTGGACAGTAAATATCTGGTGTTTTCTTTGCTTTCATAATCACATTGCTTTACCTTGCTGCAACAGAAGATGATCCAACCTTTGTTTCTGATGGTTACTTTTTGTAAATGAACACCTCTCTATCTCCAGCAAGCCCAGTTCTGTTCTCCCACAGTTGTCTTTTGCACCACACAAACGAACCATATAAGCCTGAGTAAGTGCCAGTCCTGGTAAAATGTGTCTTATTTCAGTATATTATGGTTGATTGGTTGTGTTTCTTCTGTTGCTGTACCTTTTTAGCAAGGAGAATGAGGTGTATGTGCTGTATTACCAGCTATGGAGCTACTACACAGGTTTAACATTGTGGTTTCCACTGATGGCAAATGTTGTAGTTGGGGATGCAAAATGGCTTTCACTGGTTCAGTTGTAAGAAAGAAAGGAACTGGGCTGCCCAGTCCCAGTGGAATGGTGACCCTGCTGGTCTGGTTTTGAGCAATGGAAGAGACTTCTGTGCTCTCTGGTTGATGCTTCCATTGTATCCCAGGGCAGCTTTCTCAGCTGGAGGAACTTGCTTTCACTGCAGCAATCCACAGCTCAACCTTGTCTTCCCCAAAGACAAAAGTACTTGGAGAAACAAGGGGGAGATGATTCTTTAGATGGGGACAGAGGGCAATGAGAGGGGTGGGTCTGATCTGCTGCCATGGCAGGGACCAGGGATTGAGTCTGTTCCTGTTCTCACTGACTGACTCTGACTCTGGGAAACACATTCAGGCTGGTGCAGGTCCCCATTTGTAGGGGAAGGGAAATCCTCCTTCACCAGTGGATCTAATACAACAGCCCTTATCTAAGAGATTTCCTTCAATACTCAGTTGCTTCTTATCTTCTTTCCCCTCAGCTCCAGCTGCACAGGGTTAAGGAGGGAGGGGGTCATCCTTTCTCCATTATTCCCTCTTAGTGTCCCTACCAAAGGGAAGAAAACCCTTTGATGAAAGCAAAGAATTTCTTTACTGCCCTGAACATGCCTGATCCTGAAGAGGCTTTGTTAGCTGACTCAGCTCCAGCAGCACTGAAATGAAATTAGCAGGTGTTAAGCCTGTTTTGAGATGCAGCATCACTGAGACCCAATTAATAACGGCCTAACTCTTTTAAGCTGCCTCTTTGGCCTTCTAGGACTAAAAATTTGCCAATACATCATGTCATTCCCTTGGCTTTTCTTATGCCCAAATAAAATTCTCTTTATTGCATTAGCCTTGATATCTGGAGGATGCTTGTTATTGAAGGCATTCAGGTGGTTCTGGTCCTGTTCTGCAAAGAGCAGAGTTCCTGATGGAGCTCCAGGGGTACCAGCCAAGGGTGGCTCACACCCAGGGATGTGCAGAGCTTAATTGGCCACTGCTGGAAGTTATTTTATCTGGATTGTTTTGTTTGGGACTTCAGATTCGAAACTTTCCTGACCTGTTAAAACTGGAATTCTCTTTGGAAGTCGTGTGCTTTGCTTGTCTCTCTTGCTTCTTGGCTGGCAAAATGCTGTGGGGATGCAAAGAGATTCATATTCTCTGCTGATGACTATTGTGGCAAACAGCGCTGTATTTTTATTTTTTAATAATTTTGTCTGTGTGATGTGGGCTTGTGTCCGTTTCTTTGCTGCAGATGCTGTTGGTAAAACAGCTTCTAAGGAAATAACTTGGTGTAATGTAATGGGACACCAGCCCCTGCCTCAGAAGGCAAGAATGCTTTCACTCCTCTGGTAACCTTCACCTTCCTGAGCTCCTGTCTTCCTCCCTCCCTTAATTTGTTTATTTAGCCCATGGGTTTGCAGGGCATGGCTCACATCTTCCAGGCTGTGTTAAGCAGAGCCCTGATGCTCTGATAACGCAGCAATAAATCTCTTGGAGATTTGCCTTGACTTGACAATTATGTGCTGAGTCCCATCTCCCGACATTCACAAGCCCAACAGGTACAAGTATCTTGGAGTCAACCAGCAAAACAAGAACAAAAACCAGGCCAATGTTTTTGAAACTGGTGTTTTGGTATTCTGTCCCTCAGCAATTAGCACCAAAAACTGGATAACTGAATTTTCAGTATCTAATGCACCAGTGCCTTCTGATAATCTGCCTGCTGGTTTTGATGACTAAGTGAGGGCTAACTCTCAAGGTGCTGTTCCTACTTGACTTCTGAGATTGAATCCAACATCTGGAGCCAAGTTCCATTTGCAAAAAGGCCTGTATTTCACAAAAATCAAGTTCTAATACGGTGGCTGAACTTTATCGTGCCCTTATTACCATCTAACCATGCTGCTTGTCCCCACATGCCTCTGAAAGATGCTGTGGGTGATGGAGCTGTTGAAGGGCCATATTCCTTCTCTCTTTCCCAAAACTGCTGATTGGTGCAGTGTTTACACCCGCAAACATGAGGTAGTAGCAGCTCTTAGCTGTGCTATAATCCAGTATGAGGACATGCTCTGCCAGACAAAAATTGATCTAATCCCACTAAAATCCCTGAGATTTACAAGTTCATTCTGCTGAGCTCTTTGCTCTGAGTTCCTGAGAACATCTCTGAACATGGGAGAGGAAAAAAAAAAGAAACAATGCATGACTGCAGAATGTCCATTCCTGCTATGAAGTGTAAACCACAGTAAAACCAAAATTGCATTACTACTAGAAGAATGCATTTGATTTAATTGTGATGAGACCTTTTTGGAGTCAAGATTTAATTTGGGTTGCCATGATTTCCTCGGTTTGTACAATTTTCACGCGGATACAACAAATTTGTTGTGTAACTGGCGTTTGCACATGCCTCGTATTTGGGTACAAATTGTCTGTCCTAAATGGTCATCACAGTAAACAAAGCCCAGTCACCAGAAAGGAGCAGATTTGCAGTGGAACAGCTGACAGGAGAAGAGACAGTGTGAGACTGCAGCCCTGAATCGTGGCACTGGCTTGAGGCAATGCAGATCAGCAGGAGAATGGGCTGCAACAGATGGTCGGACTTTGATTAATCAAATGTCCTGAATTAAAGCCTGATTGTTTTTCTTTAAAAAAAAAACGGGTTAAAAAATAAAAGCAAGCTGACAACGTAAATGCATGCACTGTCTACCCCTGTTATTAACTTTGAATAACTGAAGGCTGAAGGAGTCGTTGTTTTCCTGACAAAGCTCAGCATATGGAACGTCGGAGTGTTTAAAATAGATTTAAAATATCGTGGGGATTGAGCAGTTGCACAGGTACAGCATATTCTGCTTCCTCTGGGAAGGTTGAGCTTGGTGGGCTGGGGAGCTGAGGAAGGACAGGCAGGATTGTGCTCAGAGACACAGGACCCCACCAGCCCTGGGAGCTGCTCTGGGCTGTGAACCAGGCCCAGGAGTTACAGATTTGCTCAGCCCTGGACACTCACCACCCTGAGTTTGAAATCACTGCAGTTGAGGGTTTGAGCCTTCCAAAGTGACTCAACTTCCAGAGAAGCAAACGAGACCTCAGTTCTCCATTGCTGGGACTGCACATTTCTTTTTTTTTTCTTTTTTCTTTTTTTTTTTTTTTTTTGCTTATTAATCATGTGCATGTTTTATTATAATTAATCATCGTAACACAAGAAATGGGGAGAAATGGCAGAAGTGGTGAAAATCGTATTCAGCTCTGATTTTTCTCTCTCTGAAAGAGCAAAAACTACCCAATATTTTAGGAGTGTAGAATTGAATTAAAAGCATAGATTGATCATAAGTTCTCTTGGCTCCAAGCCAAGAGTGGAGCTATTAATTTGAGGCAAATTAATCTATGCAAATTTGCACACTGATTTAATGAAGAGACAGACATGCAATCATTTCATTACTTCTCAGATTTTCAATTAGATTGAATTCAGTAGCTGGCCACCATTGTAGTCGCTGAGTTTTGCTAAAAGGTTATTTCATGAATATTTATGAATTTGTGACTCTGCTTCAGCTGGGCTTAATAGCAAGTATCATACTTTCTGAGTACATGCAAATGATTCTTCAAATATCCTAATGTAGTGATTGATTTACCTTTTTTTTGTCTTGACTGCTCTATCTTTAATCCCAGTTATTACTCTGGTGTTCTAGTCTGAGACAAATGACTTGCTTAGGGGTAAGTGACTGTTTTAAATTATTACAAACACTGTCTTGTTTCGTGGCTATTTCAGTGTGAGACATGATGTTCTAAACTGCTGGAAATGTGACAGACCTCACTCAGAGTGCAAATAGATAAAAATTGAAACAACCTATAATATCGCCCTGGGCAAAAAAAGGTGTCACTTGTACAGATGTCTGAGATTAGAGGGGTAGATTCCCCTCTCCTGGCGTTCTATAATGATATTCACCTTGCAATGGCATTTAGGGATGGGTTCAGCTGGAATTGTGTTGCTTCTGCTGTCCCAGCTCCAGTGAAGTACATGCTTCAACATTGTCCCAGTTTGAGCCGGTGGTTCTTATCCATCCTGTGCTGAAAGGAGCTACAGGAAACTTCTGTGAATAGGAATAGGAGCAAGTCCAGCACGTTCAATTCCTGCCTTTCACTCTTGCAGGTCCTCAGTTGTTGCAAGGATTCAGATTAAAAACTGACTGTACAAGGCATCCATGTACTGCACAAGCATTTTGGGGTTAGTGGATGTGTGGGAAATGAGCTAGATCAGCTACCTGAAGTTTTAACTTGTGCTTAGACATAATCTTCCTCCAAGAGCTTCAGAAATGTTCCCCTCTGGGGTCATTTGAGGCCCTAGAAGATCTCTGGCTTCAAGTCTAAGGGTACACCCACCTAATAGCTCCAGGCAGCTGCTTTGGGTTTTTTTGTTCCATCTTTCATAAGACATTGGCATAAAGCTGGACCAGATCTCTTCTGGAGACAGCCAGAATCAGCAAAAGCCATGAGAAATACTGGCTGTCCTCAGGTGACTTCTACATCCTAATCTAATTTTCTGACATTCTGTCTGTAGAGTAAAAAAGATTCTATTTGGTGCCAAATTAAATAGTGATACAAGCAAAAATGGATCACTTTATTATGAGCACTCTTAATCTCCTTTTTTTTCCATGTTTATTCATGTAGGCCCTAACAAAACCTCCCCATAACAGTGTCAGAGCCTCTTCCTGTAACCATAAACGTTTAGCATCTGGCATGAGAGATCCATTGTGTCTCTCTGCATCTCTTCTCAGCTGTGCTGCAAACAGGATTTTGGATGTTCCTGAAGTCAGCCTGGAGAAATGCACAGCTGGTAGTCTGGTTAGTGAATGTGATGCAGATGACAATTGTAACTCCAGAGCTGAGCCAAAACTTCTGCCAGACTCCTTGGTGTGCTGGTTAAACCAGTTCTGTTGCCCCTTGGTTGACACCCACATGTATTACAATTACTCCCACACAACCACAAAACTGGCTCACTGCACCTGAGCACAAGAGTATTTGCTGTATGGAGAGCCAGAAGAGCAGGATATATCCAGAGAGACAGGTGGTTATAAGGGGGTGTTGAGTGAAGTGGGCTGCACCTCCTGTTAGCTTTCACTCTGCACTGGAGCCAAGGTGTTAAGTTCATTAACTCCTACTGGAACATATATAACATATACAATGTTGTATCTTCCCACCGACCTATGAATTAAATCTTGCCTGTCATGTAGGAATTTAGCTGGGAAAACGGGAAAGCAGCAGACATGAGAGGGCTTGAAGGTGGACAGGACAAGGACTGTCCTGTTTTTAACTGGCAAGGAAACTGGTTGCTAGTAAATCACTGACTCCTGAATTAAAGAATATTCATACATTTTTTTGCAATCCCTTTACTCAAAAAGGTCGAAAGGGCACTGATTTCATTGCAGCCTGTTCCTTGCACTGCATGTACACCTGCAGGTTATGTCAGGCAGGACTCAGCTGCTCAGTGAGGAAATTCTGCAGGATTTCAACACCGGGGCCTGGACTGCCTGGGGAGAAAAGCTAATTCAATATAGGCCTTGGGAAGGTTTATAGCAAATGTTGTTGGCGGGGTTTGTCTATATGTGTATGTAAATTGGGGGACTTGGAAAGAAGGATTATCCGACTGGCAAAGCAATATCACCAGCAAGTGACCTAAGGCTGAAGCATTGCAGGGAGGCTGGGCTGAGGGAGGGCTGCAAAATTTGACTCTCTCTCTATTAAGTGGTTTCTGATTTCCACACCAATTTATTTGCATGATGTTTGTGTGACTGAGTGCCTAATAATCCCCTGCTTATTGGTGTTTTTCCCCTGCTCTGGAGAATATCTATCCTGAGCTTTTTCCTTAACCTAACAAGAGGCGTTTTCATCACCAGCTAGAGGTGTGACCATACAACTTTGTCTGAGAGGTGTTGCTGCTTACAGTGCTATTCTATGACAGTGTGTGATGTTTCCACACTTAACTGGAAAGCTTGTCAAACGCCTCATTGCCCCCCTGAAAATCGCCTTTCTTGTGAGCAGCAGTGACAAATGACCATCACAGGGGCCCATGGAGCAGGAGTGGAACTGCGAAACTCAGTAGAAATTAATTTCCTGAAGTAACAGAATAAACCCCGTGTTTGCACAGCCTAATATGTTTCAGCCACTGGCAGCTTTTCTGCCTCCCCACAGAGAAGTCAAAGTGTGTCCCCTGTGCTGATATGGAAGCTGGTTTTATTTGCTTTTGTGGCTCACAGAAAGGGCACGGCACATCCATCTTGGCACAGCGAGGCACTCCCTGCAAACCCTTCTTCCAGGCCTGAGGAAACAACCAGCCTCACAATTCCCTTTTCCCTTTAGAAAGCGGGGCTGTACAGGAAACAGGACTGGCCCATCTGTGGGACTGGGAGAGGTTTTGCTCCCAGTCCTGTCATGGGTCTGTGCCGGAGTTTCTGGAACGTCCCTGCTCTCATGCTGGGTGACCTTTCCTTCAGTGCAGGCTGAGGCACTGAGCTTGGAAAGGAGCCCTGAATTGGCAGGACACATCCTTGGAACTAAGGAGACTTAGCGGGTAAACTCGTGAAGGAGGAACAGAGGAGATCTCTGTGACCTCATGAATACAAGGCTTTACCCGGGGTAACTCCCCTGCTGCCACTGTTGGTCACTCTCTTATCTGGTGCCACAGCTGCCTTCAGGAGGAAGGCAATGGCTCACTCCTTAGTAAAGGAAAATGGGGGTGAGAAATAGGAAAAAGGTGCTTTTTCTTCATAGAACTTACCACCCCCCCCCCCACCAGGCACAGTGCTGAGGTGTTGACTCTGGGGGACCGCACCAGGTCTGTCCCCTTGCCTGGGGGCGAGGAGGAGACCCAGGAGGAGACTCCTTCATGAGAGGGGTCTGGCAGGGTTAGATGCCATGTCCTGCTCTCTGGGCTCTCAGAGCCCCCTCACTGTGCAGCTCTGAACTCCAGGCAGGGCTGGCTGGGCTGTGTCTGTCCTCTCCTCTCCTCTCTGCATGAGGATGTCATGGACTGGGGAGCCATGGGCAGGACTGCCAGTGTCAGTGTGGCTGGTGCAGTGATGGAGAAGCTCTTATCGATGGTGCAAACTTAACAAAGTAAATACGATTTTATTTAGGCAATAAGAAAAGTCACCTTGTTTCCCTTCATTGCTGTGTGGAGGAGCTCCTGCTCCAGGGTTTAACCCTCTGCTGCTCCTGGCTCTTGTCTGGATTTTGGAGATGTTTCTCTCATGCTCCGGCTGCAGGTAACACTGTGCCTGCTTTGTTGCACTTCTCTTGCACACGTGGAACCCTCTCCAAACTGCCCCAGAGTGGGGCAGATGATCCAGTTTGTTGTCTAGATATCAGGTCTTTCAGCCATACTGCAAATAAACCTCAGAGGGAAACCAATATATCCTACCCTTAGCACATCACCTTTCCAATGATGGCTCTTATAACAAATGCAAAAGGGTTTTTAAAGACTTGTCGGAATGCAAGAAGTCTTCCATGTGCAAAACACAGCAGTGTGAGGTGGTGGGAATTGTATGGTCCTCAACAAACTTGCCCAGGGCAGTGCAGACTTGTGTAGGGTTGACTTCTGTGCATGTTTGAGAGATGGAGCCCGCAGCCTGGGAACAAGCAATAAAACAGTGGGATGCTGCCTCAGCATGTGGGCTATAATGGAACTAGGCTGGTGACAATACATGATGACAATAAAAAGTATATCTATAAATAAAGCCAGTGACAAGGCTTGAACCTTGAAGCACTTTGTGTCAGGAGCAGAGCTGAGCTGAACACAAAGCAGCAGTAGATACCATGCCATGCTTTTGAGCTGCCCATATTTTGGTGCCAGGCAGAAGGGGGGCCCTTGAATTTGTGTGTGTGAGCCTCAGCCAGCCCGTTACCGTGCCAAAATATTGGCCTTTTAGCTAACAGGGCTGCAGTTAAACTTCTTGCTCCAGGGCTGGACAGGGCAAAAGCTGCACAAGTATCTGGGAGCAGATGTGGGGCTGCACAGACAAGTCTTGTCTTAGTGTTATAGCAATATCCTTAATGCCTCAAAGCACTTCAGTGACCTGAAAGCCACACAGGACTGTGACTCTGCCTGTTCTTTCAGCTGCCTGGATAGGAAGTATGGTTTGCATTGTTATGTGTTGCACAGAATCCAACAGCTGCCTGGTCACAGCAGCCTGTTGTGTTGGTGGCTGCATTTGGGAAAAGTACAACAGCTACCTGGTGTCCCTTTTGTACGTCACAGCATCCACCCCATCCACAAGCTGAAGTCACCAGTCAGAGGAGAGTTGCAGGGGCTTCACAAGGTGCTTTTGTGTGCCCTGGCAGAGCAGCATCAGATCATCTGTGTAAGCAGCCAGAGACAAGCCCTGGCAGCAGGGTCTTGAGAAAATGCTGAATGCAGCCTTTTGCTGGCTAAAAAAGGACTCGGAGTGCTCTCCTGCTGCTTCATTCCTGGTGTGTGAAGCGAAACAAGGCTTTGTACATAATTTGAAAGCAAACAGGATTGTGTCAAAATATCAGACTTCACCATTAATTATTTCTCCAGCCTGGAATGACCCATGGGAGTCAGATTTTTAGCCAGCTCCTCCAGGCAGGCAGATAATATGAAATGCTCTTATCTGATGGAAGTTGGTATCACCCCCTGGATGTTACAATGATACACACCAGCAAAGAAGCTGACAAAAATAAAAAGAAACAAATGCTATTAGATTTGGAGCTGAGCAGCACATGAATTTAAATAGCTTCTTTAAGTTAGCTGCTTGGTATATTAAGTACATCGTTTTCCTGCTCCATTACTTCCACTGTAAAACAATCACTAACGAAGATTGGATTGGGGGGTTGGAAAAAAATGCTTTTGAATCTTTTGCAGTTTGAGTCAAAGTGGTTCCTTGTCTAAAAGGGTGGATCTGATAGTTCACAGGTCTGCAGGGATTGCTGGTATGTCCTATATAGTTGCCTTAAAGGTGTCAGCATTTCAGAGCTGTGCATCTGCATTGCTGCAGCCTGTGACTTCCCATTAGGGGAGTTTCCAGTATTTTCCAAGCTTCATCTCCAGTAAAACTGCAGGTCTTTGAGGAAGAAGGCACAGAGGAGAACCATTTCTTCCATGTTTATACAGTATCTATCACCATAGGACTCCAATCCTAACTGAAGTCTTTGGATACCAACAGTATAAATAATAAGTCTTCCAAATGCTGTTTAAAAACCCTTTAGGAGACTGTGTAGCGTGTCTGAGTCCTGCTGTGCTAATTCACTGAGACCAGGCATTTACTGTTGATTATTTCATAGGATACATATTTGGCTCCCAGTAACAGCTGGGCATTTGGCAATGTTGAGTTGTTGTCATTCTGTTCAAGTCCTTTAGACCAGAGGTGTAAAACCAAGACACGAGCCTGGACATCCCCCAGCTCTAAGGCTGTGTTGGGTTCTGCGACCTTCTTAGGTGCTCAGGTGTCATTTGAGATGTAACCTGCTGGAGTCTGAGCACCTCCTTGGGTTTAGCAGGAGCAGAGGGTCAGGGCAGCTCAAGGTCTCATTCAGAGACAGTCTCATCAGTGCATTTTAAAGCTGTTGGTTCAATACGCAGCGTTTGTTTCTTGAAGGAAAAAATAATTTCTCCGAGGAACAGGATTTGTGATTTGGATAAAATCAGCAATTTTCACTTAAGTGACCCTCTGTGCAAAGATTATTTCCCTCACTGAACATCATTGTTTCCCATCAGTTCCCAGGCAAAGCTCCTCTCGACCAAGGCACCTCTACCTGCATGGCAGGAGAGTGCTGAAGTACTTGCCAGAAACAAGTCCTGCTGCACCACAGATGTGCTGTGCAGCTGCCTCTGCCCTCGCAGCCCCAGGAATGCCTCAGAAAATGGAACACTTAAATTAGAATGGTTGTATGTGCCTCAACCCACACTGCCTACATTTATAAGCTATGGGCATACATGAGGACAGGCACGGCACCCAAAAATGAGAGAAAATGTCACAGAAGCTTTTGTGCTTCCAACGCCCCTGGCTGTAACTTGGATATTGGAAAATGTGCTTCATAGGGCAGTGCATGATCTCTGTGCTGAGATCCAGTTGCACAGTTTGTCTCTTCTGTATTCATGAAAGGGTCTCACATTCTGGCTATTTCTCACATTTATTTTATTTCTAATTACAGTGATTTATGATTGGGTTTTAATTAACTTCTCTTGTCTGGAGCCTACCTATGTACTTAATAGAGTCTTGCAATCTAGGCCTAACACATTCAATTGATGCAAGTTGCACATGGAAATATCCTGCCAGCCACTGGTTTTAATTAATACAAGATTAGATTTTGGAACAGAGCAGGTAGTGAAGATGATCTCAGAGGAGCTGAATAACTTGTTTAATGTCTCTTCTGAGCCCTGGTCTCCCAGGACCAAACCAGTTCTGTGGTCCTCAGACTCCACGACTTCCATGAGTCAAGTGCCCCATGCCTGTGGATACACATGTTGTCCAGGAAGGGTGGCTGTGTGGATGCTGGTTTTCACCTTCATGATGCTCAGCAGCAATAGTGAGACCTCAGATCTGACTTTGGAGGGTGCAGGGACCCCAGAGCAGGCAGAGAAGAGCAGCAAAGTGCTCACAGTGTTGGCCTGACCGTTCTCTGAGAGGCTGCATTTCAGTCAAACTCCCACTGCAGCAGTGCTGGGAGACAACTGTGATGTGACACGAGGCTCTTAGTTTAGTATGGCAGTCCCTCAATTTTCTAATAAATTTGGGTCAATGCTGGTCTTTTGAGGGATAATTAAGGTTGATCCATTCTGCAGGGCAAGCAGGAAGAAAATTCATTACTGCGTGAGGAGGTGAAAGAGGGCCAAGGTGGAGAATATCTGTGTTCCAAGCGCTGCTGTTTAGTGCTGCATCCTAATTGATCAGTGAACTATGTAAATGCTGAGCAGGTCAGGCTCTGCCTTTTATAAAGTGTCAGAAGTGATGAGGCTTTCTTTGAAAAGTTACCTTGCTGTGCTGCATGCTGCTGCAAGAGCAGGAAAACGGGATCTTTAACTATTGTTCATTGTTAATTCATGGCAAATTCTTATGATCTTTACACTGTTCTTGGCCTGCTGAACACAGTGATTGCCCCTGTAAACAAAACACTTGCAACACAAATATGACAACAAACGATCTCCCACCCTTCTGGCTCCCCTCTTCCCCACTGCTGGATGCTGTGCAAAGCAATTGCAGAGCAGCGGTGGTTTCCTGTGACTGCAAATGACCAAACTGCTTTGTAGCAAGATTTATTAGCTTGGGGTTTGGGGCAGGCAAGTTCAACATCTTGCTCTGGAGCTAAAATCAGTGGCCACTGAGGCCACTGTTTCACACTCCTTTGAGGGAGGACTTCCTTTCTTTGTTTTTTAAGAAGAGAAACCTGATCCAAAGCTCAGCCTCCGCCTTCCGTCCACCTGAGTTCCAGGGTTCTGAGTGGAGTGTTGCACAGGAGTAGAAAACAGGAGGATCTCGTAGCAGAGCTGGGTCCTTGTGTGGTGCTTCTGAGCTGGAATTCCAACATCAGGAGGAGGAGATGCCCCATAAATACGGGGCTTTGTTTGTGGAGCTTTGGCTTGGCAGGACTGTGCTCAAGTCCCATGGCCTGAACAAATTGCTCTTAGAGATCTCGGTCATTTTCACTTTACTATGATTGGAGGAATGCCAAGTTTTTTTCATTCACTTGTAGCAAAAAAACTTACCTGACCTCAGGGCTTTACAAAGCTCAGTGAATTAGAATCATCCAGGAATGAGAACTTCCTCTGAAGGAAGCAGCATATTCATTTGCACAAGTGATGTAGGGACAGAATTCTTACTTGTTTCATTAATCACATTTGTGACAGGCCCTTCACCACTCCTTCCCATCAATATTAAACCTGGGAAATGTTGTTTTTCACGATGAGAGAGGCAAGAAGTGGATCTCTAATTATGAATACTATTAAGGAAGCAAGGAGCAAATCACTCAGGGTTGTTTTAAGTATCGTGCGATGGAAATCATCACTCAGGCTCAAACAACACTCATCTGTTATTGATATTAGAACTGTTAATATAAACTTGTCATGGTTTTCCTTTGTGGTAAGACTGTGCAAAGAAAAAAAAATCAATAAAAATCAATTTAAAAAAAAACAAACCACATTCTAGAGGATACTTGAAATTCTGGTTCCTCCAGGTGGAATTCCTCTGGAGGGCCCTGGGCTGTCCCTTGGACACTGTTTGAAAGAGGAGTGGCAGATTTGCATCCCATGTGTGTGCCACGGCCGATGGTCTCACTGCAAACAAGGAATCCCTAATCCTAAAACAGGAGGTTGAGGGTCTCACAGGAGAGACAGCTTGGGTTTTGCTTCATGAAATAAAAACTAAGGAGAGAACGATTGTTGGCTATAAATACAAAAGGAATAGATAACAGGAAGGAGAAGAGCTCATGCATCTGTTAGTTTCCCCAGTGCTTTGCCACTGCAAAAATTGATTTAATGAAAGATTTTACCTTGTCTTGCACAGTTTGGTTTTCTTCTAGTCTTGGACCATGAGAGCTGTGGTACCTCTGTGCTTGGCACTCGAGTGGAACACCTGCAGTCTGGTTGAGATAAATTTAGTATGAGTGTGAGGAGGTTTCCAAATATGAGCACCGCAGAGTTCTGGGAAAGGCTCATGATATGCAGACAAGGCACCTGAAATACCCATAAATTGGCTTTTGATCTGTACCTGAAGGATTGCATGACATGGGAGCACAGGACAGCAGAATTTTTGTGGTGGATCAAGAGACCCCCTGCAGTCCTAAGGGAGCGTGAGCTGCTATAAAGAGACTGTGCAACACCAGTGAAGTGGGGGGAAATCTGCATGAAGAACATCAGCAGATTCACTAGCCACTGGTTTCTAGTTAATTATTGATAGTAATTCAAGTACTTTTTCCTCTGTCTCATACTATCTTACAGCGTTTTCCTCTGTGTATTGAAAGTCTGATGGAATTCATCAGCTTTCCTATACAGCAGCTGTAAGATCTCGCCGAGGAAAGCTGCTGCAAAGAGTTAAGCTGAGGGATCGAGGGGAATGTAACAGAATTATACATAAGATTGGCACATCTATCCAGTGTGCTCATGGGCTGTGGCATAAGGTTGGCTGCTTTTTGTCTCTGTGTGCTTAGAGCTTAGAAAAGTATTTCAGAAATTCAGTGTCAATATCGAGGGTAGGAGTTTGGCTCCCACTCCCCTGGACAAAGGGTTTTACGCTGTCCTCAGTTATCATCCTCCTCCTGTTGTAAATGCATCTGAAGGGTGTGAGAGGACGTTGTAGAACCAGGTCAAACATGAGGAATTCAGGTTTTTTTACCTGCCTGGTGACCTGACAGGCCATGTAGCCTGATCCTTGTGGAATTATCTAAGTAGACACAGTGCTCATCAAAAGTAGAGGGCTAGGAACTCTTTAGACAAAGAAGCAGAGAGGTGTGTTAAAGCACAAACACACACACAAAGTTGCTAGCTGTAGACTGGCAGGGAAAATAAAATCAATGAGGAAAGTGTTACTTATTTGACTGTGAATGTGGGAATTATTACTAATTGCAAGAGTAATTTCTTGATAATGATGCTGTAATGATTCTTTCTATTACAAGTGGTAATGTTGTCATTGCTACATTACTCAGGCTCAGATCCGTGGGGAAGCTCTGTAGGGTGAGCAGTGATTGAAAGTTCCACATTAAAATAATTACCCTGGATCTTAAATTTAGAATGTGTGTGACATATATCTAATGTTCTCAAGATTTCTTAAGGCTCCTCTTCCACAGAGATACTTCTCTTATCTGCACTGTGCTCTCGTTATTTTATTCTTTTTATACCAGATACTAATTGTTCAGGGCATGTTTAATGATGATATTCAGAAATGAAAGATTTTTAGCCTTGGTACAATGGTGACAATCGATAAATGAGCAGCTTATTTCTCATCTATAATGTTATGTGGGGAAAAATTCCTCATTCCTATCCAGAACATTCCTGGGTTTGCTGCATCTCTGAGATGGGATTTCAGCATCTTGGCAGAAACAGAGAGCAGCAATGTGAGAAATGTGCCATGGGTAGGTGCAACAAATGCTAATCCAGGTCTCATTTTGATTCTAAAAGCCCTGGTGAAGCGGGCAGGACATGAGAAAGATCAAGAAGGGTCCTCCTGATTAGAAGAGAAGAGTTATGAAGTCAGGCTTGCACACAGCCCCTCTCTGCTTTTGTGTCTGTCTGGTTCACCCAAGGGCACCTCCACAATTTCCTAAAGAAGGCAGGGCAAGCCCTTCCCCTGGGAAATACTGTTAATTCAGTTCTCCCAGAGGTGAGGAGCCTGCTTGGTCTGGAATTTTAACTGGTGTCTTCTGTACTACTTAAGAGTCAATTCTTTGACAGGCAGTTGGAGGCACGTGGTGGTTCCCATGAAGTCTGATTCCTTGGTGTAGCAGAACAGGGCACAGCACTGAAGTGCAGTGAGAAAATAAGGTGCTTTCCTCTCCTCACTGTTTTATTGTGGTGCTCCTGGAATATCTGGGAACTGAGCCACTGCTCTGCCCTGCCCTTGGCTTGGCTCTCGATGCAGGGCTGTGCTGACAAAGTGTTAAATGCTCCAGGGCTGCTGTTGTAGGAACAGCCCCGAAGGAGAGTTTTATTCTGGGTTTTCCTGTAGTAAACGAAGGGCGAGGAAGCCCCTAAAACAATTTCTGGCTAAGATAACTGGATTAAATCAGGTTTTCCTAGAAAAACACAACTTCCACTAGAAGATGAAGGAGCAGTGGGAGGTGGATGCTCTCCTGCCCTGGAAGACCTTGCAGAGCTTTTGCACTATTTCTCCATGAGAAGTTTCTTGTGGACAGGGGCTCCTGGCTGGCCCTGCTGAGGGGAACTGGGGAGCCACATGAGGGTGATGGTGGTGCAGCTGTGGGCCCAAAGGACTGGTCCCAGTTAGAAGAAATTGGGGGCTCATCAGGATTCTCCTCTGGGAGAGGATTTTAGTCTTCGTTTTTCATACGTATTGTCCTCTCTGAAAGCATTCGAAATGTGTTTTCTTTTTAAGTGTAATTTCGAACATATTAATGATATTGGCAATTACTCAAAGAAAAACATATAATCAATGAATGCTTGCTAGTCTGTGAGGAGATAAATTTTAAAAATACAGTCTGTGCTGGCCTGGAATTCATTGCTTCAGGCAAGGTGATAGCTTCAGCACTGCCATTTCCAAAGGCTGCTCTGTGCATTTATTTTCTCATTAGCATCTAGTTTCTATTGTATATTTTGAACAAAGGTAACCTTGGAGTAGGAACACATTCCTTTCTGTCAGGAAGAACTTGTGATGCTGTTTCAAAGGTGCATGCATGATTGAGCAGCAATACATCACAAGGAGCTCTGCAAAGAAGATAATTCTCTATGGGCTGTAGTTGAAGAAAGGAAAAATCCATTTTTTTTTTTTTAGATTACTGTACTTTTGTGTAGGGGGAGGGTTAATTTATGTGTGTTGTGACAAGCTCTCTCAGATGGTGAGTAGACTGTTTGTCAACTCATAACTATCATTCTCCAAAATAGCAAAGATTCATTGATTTGCATGTTAGGAGGTTTTGATAAAAATTTATATTCCTTTTTAAAGGAAGGAAGCTGTCAGTGCAAATTCTTTAAAGAGCAACAATTCAGAGTGATTTTAGTAGTTCAAGAGAGGAATTTGAAACAGCGACTCTTAACTTTCCACTGCAAAGTAAAAAAACCCTTGGTGCATTGCTGGCATTTAAAACGTGCTTATGATGCACACAGACTGCACTGAGCTGGAATTTCACAGCAGCTGCATTTGTGAGGATGGAGGAGAAGGTGTGGGGGGGAAGTGAGGAAGGGCAGTTTTTGTGGCAAAGCACTGAGCTGTGCCCTGCAGGACGAGGTGGAGGGAGGAGGTTGTGTGATCAAGGATGTCAAATGTCGGGGGAGCCCTGGAAAGGGCCTGGCAGGTGCTCCTGTTTCAAAAATATGAAACCCAGACAGGAGTGATCCTTCCTGCAGCTTGGACCAGAGCCAGGGTAAGAACCACCACCCAGCACAGGACAAGCCTCTCGCATCCCCCAGAAACCACAGGGAATAGTTACAACAGGAAAAGCACCAGCAGCAGAGCCAGGTATCGAGCAGGATGCTCATCCCAGCACTGCCACTTCACAAAACAAGCTGAGACCTTTAACAGCTCTGCTTAACCTCAGCCCTGCCTGCTCCAGCAGAGCTGTGCCCCCACATCTGCGGTGAGCACTGACGCAGAGGAGGGACTTTTGCCAGAATCCACCACTAAATGTAAAACCTCTTGTGTCTGGAAGGTCCATCAGTGTGGGGGCAGCTTCTCTAGTGCTGCCAGGGCTGTGACTTCATGTGCCACCTGCCCCAGTGCTCTGGATGCACCTCAGAGACCTCCCACGGGTGAGCTGAGCTGTCCCAGGAAAACAGAAGCACAGATCATGAACTGTGGAAGGCAAAAGGCACTTCTCTAGGTTGCTGTTCTGGATGGATTTTAGTCCCAGCTGAGTTGGCTCTGCCTGTGTGCTCAGCATTAGGCTGAGGACAAACAAGCTGCTCAGGCTGATCCTGCTCCAAAGCGAGAGCAGGGCCCGGGAAATTCCAGAGATATTAAAGGACTGCACCAGCCAAGGCAGCTGCATTGTGGCTTCCAGTGCAAGGGAGCTGTGGGTTTGGCCCTGGTGTTTTTATGGTGATGGAGACAGAACAAGGAACTGATGCTCTGGAGTTGCTCAATTTCAGGATTTTTTTGTGATGGCAAGTTTGAACCTTCAACCTTCCTCAGTAGGACACAAGGGTCACAGGAACTTGCTTCAGGGGAAAGTGGGGCTGGTCAGTCCTGTGCCAGACTGATCCTAAGGGTTAAATCCCCAGCAGGATAAACTTGTGGCGCGAGGCACTGAATAATCACAACATGGAAAGATGGCTCTTGGCTTGGCAAGTGTCAGCTCTGCAGGCAGCTACAGCTGTGCTGGCTCAAAAGATCATATCAAATGCTCTGACTGTTTCTATTCATAAAACTTAATGGGTTTTGAACAATACAAACCTTTAATGTGTTTGGAAGGAGCCTTAAGTTGGTAATAACAATGAAATGCAAAGAATCATCCAACGTTTTTCTGTTTACTTCCATAGTCTAAACAGCTTTAGTCAGTAGTCCCTGCATAGGGTATTCAAGATTTTTAAGTGACAACAGAACCCCACATATGGCTCAGAGAAGTGTTGGCACGCTCTTGTGTGAAGTTTGTTAAAATTGTATGACAGACATCTTGCTATTTAAAAAATCCTCTTCCTTTCAGACAAATTTATTCTGTGGTTTAAAAAGCTAATTGGACAAGGCCAAGGTTATAATTATGTTTTATACTCATGCAGAACAGTCCTCCAGGATTCTTTTGTAACTCTGTGCCTGAAACTGAAGTTTGTCAGGGTGTCACAATTTATTAAAAATTTGGAAAAAAACCCCGTTGCCATCCGCTCTAAGTGACAATTGCAGTTGTACCAAGAATTTTTCAGTATCCAAGGCAGAGATGATCTAGTGCCATTATTTACCAACCACGTTGTCAAGCTGCCTTCCCTCATCCCTCCTCTCCTGGGGGTGATGCTGATGGCCAAAACCATCAGGCTTGCTGGTAGTATTTGAAGGATTAAGGAAGTTAAACCAACATTTAAACAAACTGAAGGCTGATTCCTGGCTGTTAACAAGTGCATTTAGTCGTCATATTCTTTCTATCAAAGCAATCACATATCTAGGAGGAGCAGAAAATCATTTATTTAGGAAATAAGAATCATCACAAGCAGCCTAAACAAATATAAACCCCCTCAAATCAGGTCAAGTTGGCTATTTTGCCTTCCTGCTTGGTGCATAACAACATTGATTTCTACATGGAGGCTTGGTTTTGCCATTCCTACATGTGCAGCATGCACAAATCTGACCACTCCTGAACAATCCTACGGTGCTTATTTAAGCCTTGTTTTAAAAATTAAATTATGTGTTTTCCTTAACAATAAATGTGACATCTATTCAGTGAGTTTTGGAGGGGTATTTTTCTGAAATCTTTGTGCTATGAGCCTGTAAATGGAAAATTAGTATGGATGTTACACATTGAGGTATCNCTGGTGACTGGCCGCCAGTCCGATGTTATTCCAGAGTTCAAATATGTGTGACCAGGCTGAAAGGTTCCCTTCCTCAAAGTTGAATAAAGATTATTCAAATGATATCTTGCAACGTTGGCAGAGGGAATTGTTTCTTCTCTTTGCTAATTCCTGAGGTAGAAGAATGATACATGAAATACAGGGAAGAGGATGGGCTGTACATGCTGCTTGAAGTCACTGAAGTTCAGACATGATCTGAACAGGTCATGGATGATGGTCAGGCTCAGTCTCTGTGCTTTCTGTCACCATTTTTAAACAGAAACTACCTGCAAACCCTAAGGGATTTACCAGGTCTCTCTCATTAGGAAGCAAGCTTAAAGTGTTGCCAATACACTAAATTTATAGCAAGTGCATTGCTCACATCCAGTTTGTTCCCAATACATACTCCAGACTCCAGTGAAACCAAACATAATCTGGNTTGCTCACATCCAGTTTGTTCCCAATACTCCAGTGGAACTGAAGATAATCTGCTTTCTAGAGGTCTCCAAAGGCTGGGCAGTGATGAGTTACCCCCATCTGACTGTTGGCTCCAAGGAGATGCTGCCTAAAGCTTCTCCTGTGAGCAGGAAAGGGGATTTTGTGCCTCCTCCTCCTGATCCCCTGCCCCAACCACAGCTGGACCAGTTCCCAGGTCATTCACATTACCTACAAGGTTATTAACTGTCCACAGGCTTCTGGATCTTGTGTTTTTCTGCCTTTGCCTGCACCATTTAATGGCTGAGAGGTGTCTGGGCTCTCCTAGAAAAGCATAAACGTTGCTTCATTCCACTTGCACCAGACTTGGAACTGCCTTTCCCACCTACGCCGTGACTTGTTAGTCCTCCCCTTAAGCTTTAACCTGCCTGGCAGTGATCACACATCAAAGGTGTGTGCCGGGTCCTGCCTAAACACGGGGCAGGCTCCAGCAGAGTCCCTGGGAAAAGCCAGGGGCCAAGCTCTCCCCTCTCCCTCTCCCTGTGTCTCTTTGATGTGGCAGGAGCTGGAGCACAGGAGGCACCCGGGGCACTGGAGCAGCTCACCTGCGGTTTCCCTCCTCTCCCTCCCCATTCTTACAGGAAGCAGCAGCTTCTGCAGGGTATAAATGAGACATTTGAAAGTGGCTGCTGCCAAAAAAAGTTCCTCCTGATTCCATGATGCAAATTTTGCCTGTTAAAGCTGCCCCTCATTAAGCACAACGATCATTGGAGGTATCAACCAATGATGGGTATCCCCCTGGATAATATCTCTGTATTTGGGTAATTAGAGGTCAGCTCTGTCTTGAGGAGTTTATAGTTGGAGTTTGTGTGCAAGACTCACAGGGAATTTCCTGAATGGGAATTTTCCAGCTGTTGAACCCGGGCAGTTTTGTAGAAGTGACTCGACTTCCCAGAGTTCTGACTGAGCTTATCCAAGTCTGAATGGTCACTGCTTCCTGCCCTTTCAAAACCCCACACAAAATGAATAAATAATAAAGGGTTTCAATTTCATTAAAAGTCTGGGGATCTGAGCCAAAAATAGTCTGGGAAATTTTGTTGATGGTGGGTTTTGCCTTGTTTTGTTTGTTTAAGTCTGGTTTGCTGTTAAGCTCTATTTATCATCTACTAGCAAAGGTAGAAGAATTGTGTCTTTGAGAGCAAACAGATTAAATTGCTTCCCCGGGGTCTCAAAAGTATTTCAGAAGCAAAATTGAACTTGCAGCTCCTGAGTATTAGTAGGGCCTTAACCACAGAATGATCTTTGTCTTGTTATGGGAACATAATCTCAGTTATATTCTGGCTGACTTAAACCTCTGAAACCCTCCCCCCTAACCCCCAAGCTCTGGCTCAAAAATGAAATAAAAAGTTGGAATCCCTTCAATACCAGTGAATTATTAATATTAACCATTTACAGAAAAATGTTGCTGTGTAGAGGAACAGATTTTTTTAGAATAGTTTTCAAAGGACAAGTGTTTATATTCAATAACCAGACTGCAGGGAATCATCTCTGAGTCAGAATCTTACTCTGAATCCTTTCCCCGTCATTTTCTAATGAATTTTCAGCTTAAGTGCAGTTAAAATGTAACAGTTTGACCAGGGAGGGGACTGAAAATAATAATTTTTCTTCTTCCTGTTTTCTCTCTAGACATTTGTTAAGAAATATTTGAATGCAATGAAGTGTTGAGGGACTGAGAGCTTGTTAAAATAGTAGAGGGGGAACTGTTGGAGGGGAGGCAAAGAGGAAAGTAAGGAGTGAATCTGAAGAAACTTCCTTCCCAAGGAAGATTAAAAGCATTTCAATTTGAGGAAAAATAAGTGTCCTTTCAGATCTTCCTGTTACACTCTTTAAAAATGAAATGAGCCAGAAAATTTGTTTGGCTGCTTCCATGAGCATCAGGGTTTTATGTGTGCACTGGGACTCTGGAGCTGGTGTGCACATGCCCAGGCTAATTGCACTGGGAATGGCCTCAGTGCAGCAACTGGATCCAAAATCTAATGGATATTTAGGAATAGTGGATGGATTCCTCGTATTTGGGATTGGCTAAAGCAGGATGAAGTGCTCACGATGCTTTTTGGACCCTGCAGGGGATAGAATCCATTTGTTAATCCTCTGGAAAATTAACCTCCGCCCCTCAAAAAAGGGATGTTTTGGTTTGGCTTCTTGTTTGTTTGTGGTTTTGAGAGTTTTCTTTCCGGTGGGTTGGGGGGTTTGTTTGTTTTGGGATTTTTGTTGTGTTATTTCTGACAGAATTGCCACAGAGTTGGCCCAGCACAGGTTCCAGGAAATGTCAGAGCTGAAGGATTTCTGCCTTTGGAGCCGGTGCCTCAGTTATTGGTTCCTACACCTGGAACTAGAGTTGAGAAGGAGGATTCATTTACTGAGAAGTATCTTAGTTTTTGTGAGATTATTCCAGGTCAATGGGAATTCCAGAGCTGGCTCTCTGGAAGGGTGGCAATACACCTTTATTGTGCAATGTTACCTGTTTTCATGGTTTACAGGTACGGATATTGACAGCATTCCATTAGACTACACGTGATTAAAGACACCTTTGCTATTAATCAGAGTGGATTAGGAGGATGGGTTGAAGAGTTTAACAAGGAGAGTTAAAAATATGGGAAGGGACTTAGAAATATTTGAAGTACAGCTTTCATTCAGCTGCAAGGCTTTGGGATTCTGAGGAGCCCACATTTCATTTCCCAGCAGCATAAAGATGGGAAAATCTGTTTACAGATGCATCATGCCCTGTGGAAGAGACTTAGTGGGAATGTTTGCCGTGGACTTTTAGTATTATTCCTCTATAGTTCTTGTTTAGCTTGGACTTGAAGCAAGAAATTTGCCTCTATTCTACTCTAGTTTACATTTCAGGGTTTCCTTTCACAAGTGACAGTAAAGATGGAGCCAATGCCACTGAAGTCCTGCATGGGATGTGGGGATGCAACAGGCACAGGGACCAAAATGAGCTCCTGTATATTAGAAAGAAAAAAAAGAAAGGTAAAAAAACCCAAACAGACCAACAAAAATCCCCCAAAAAAGAAAGAACCACCTACACAAAACATTTTCCCAGCTGCTTCACACGTGATCTCAGCCAGCCCCTGTATGGTTGCTATAGTGTTGCTATAGCACAAGTGGATTAGGAGAACTGCTACTACTTTTCTGGTTGAGCAATAAAATAATCCACGTTGGTGTATGAGTAGTAATTTTCTGCTACTACTTTTCCAGTTGAGCAACCAAATAATCCACGTTGGTGTACGAGTGAGTACTTTGTAGTACATAACTGGAAATGGCTTTATCAAAATCCTCGGCTGAAACAAACCCACCCCAGCCTTAACTCTGAAATCCTGTTCATTGGCAAAACTCGTTAGCTTCTCAGCTCGTTAAATATTCCCAGGACTAAACTCGCATCCCCAGAAAGGATAACGCAAAATGTGGAGTTTTAGCAGAGCCATAAGAGGGTTGGGAGTCCTTTCTCTCGCTAATGTATTTCCAGTTTTGCATCCTGATGACTCTGGGGAGCGCAGCCTGCAGAGCACACGATTAAACGTTATCATGGTGATTTCAGCAGCCATCCTCTTACACCAAGTAATTCCTCATTTTCCACCATTGTGCACAGTAATATTGGTGTCAGAGCTGTCAGCCAGACCGTGGCACAACAGGGGGAGAGAAGCCACGAACTAGTAATAATCATTAATAACCATTGTGTGCCCTTTTATACTTGGTAAAGCCAAGCGGGCCCATGGACTAGAATTGCAGGCCCTGCCATAGGCTTGGCCAAACAAGGCTGTTCTGTTCCTCCGAGGTATTTTGGTTTATGGTTATAGTTTTCTGTGGGTTTGTAAGACAGACTCATGTTTTCCTGGAGGCACTGTTTTAATTTTGAGGGCAAATCACGGCCAATGTTGGGCTCGTCTGTTTAATGAGGTTGCTCCAGGTAGAAGTTTCTCTGTGTTAATTAAAACACTCGCTTGAACTCGAAGCTGAAGGACTGTTGGGGAGCAGGAGAGCAGCAGCCGCTGGGTGTGGGCGTGAGAGAGAGGCTGAGGTTGGTGGGAAGGTGCAGCTTTGGGGCAGCAAGAGGCGCAAGAACCTTGACTCTTTTAATCCCTCCTCTTTCAGACTCCTTGTCTGGCTGCCTCACGTGCAATGGCAGCATGGCTGGGATGTCAATTGATGGAGTATTACCAGGGGCTCCTGCTGCTTTCTAATCCCTAGACACAGAACTGGAGACCTGGTCCCCATCTCCCAAACAGGGAGGAATGTTTTCATTACTATGTTAATTCAATGTCTCCTATAACAGCGATACTTTAATTGCTCCTCTGTTTTCCTCAGACATAATCCAATTCCCTTTGGCCCCCTAGTTTATCCACACATTAATTGGGTTATTGCCTTGTAAAACAGAAAGGCAAATATATCGCTTAGATTTGATGACAGACAGTTAATAAGCATGACTGAGATTTTTAAATTGCCCTAATGCAATTAGGTGCCGGGCTCCCAGGAATTTCAGTGGGATCTGGGTGCCTTCCTGCCTCACACTTCTTGGTTTTCCCATCACAGACACATGAGGGAAGCTACACGTCTTTACGGTGAGCACTTCAGAGTTTCTCCTTTTCAACCCAAATTCTTAATTCCACAGTCTTTAATCCTGTAAATCTGCTTTTGATTTAATCTAGTAAAATTCCTTTTGATTTCCTACGATAAGATTGTGGGGTCAAAGCCTTTGAAGCAGAGCTGAAAGCTTCGAAGCCTAAAACAGGCAGAGACGGGGTTTGGGGGACTGGTCATGGGACAGCCAGTTTCTCCCAGTCCCTGTCCAAAGTCACTCCATGTTTCCTCAGGTTTGTGGCTGCAGGACCAGTGTCCATCCCCTGAAATCTGTGGGAGCTGCTGAGTAACAGCCTCGTTCACCAAACACAGCTGAAGTTTTCCCATGTCCCCACTCCAGTTTGCTGTGGAAAAGGATTTATTTTGTCACAGGCAGGTCTGTGCTGGTTTTCCAACAAGCAGATGTGTCTGAGCCCCTCCTGTGTCATGGGAATTTCTCTCTTGTGAACTCGTATTGTCTGTGTCAAGGAGCAGTGGACCAGAATACAAGGAATGAAAATTGTTAGGAAAAAAATAGTGGATAATCAAGAGTGGCCTTGATTAATTTTGACTTGAACAGTGAAATGAAACCCCAGGACTGAGCAGACTGTGAAGATCTTCCCCTCTTCGTGGCTGTTTCAAGCACCTCTCAGAGCAGCATGGTCAGAAATAACCTTCACTCACAATCAAACTACTACTAATGATAAGAACATTACACTAAGCCATGGAATAGCTCTTCCATGCCAGCAAACATGATATAACCCACACCTGTGGAGTGGCACTGAGCAATTTTCTTCAAGCTATCAAGGGAGAAATAAGAATTGCCAATGCAACACCTGCTTTGACCTCTCTCTTCCCATAAAATTTGGAGTGAATAAAACTGACAGGGATCATTTTGCTTTGATTGGTTTTCAGATAAAAGCACTTTCCATCCAGCCTTACACAGCACAGGTGTTATAGTGGCACGGGAAAACCAGACATTTTGTAAAGCACTACAGGACTTGCTAGAAATTGGAACTAGAAATATGTTCAGCTGGGTTCAGGTGTTCCTCTGGTGTAATTCAAGAAGAGACTGAAGACCCAGGGCTGGGCTGAGCTCTGGAGCCCTGGTGAATGCAAAGCAAGATGTGTTTTGGTACAAAAGTCATTTTCTTTATTGGTATCTTACTTAAAGCAGTTTATGGATTTAGGATCAGTTCTTCCATTTCGAGGACACACCTTTAAATAGAAAAAAAATCTGGGTAATTAAACAAGCAAAATCTGTAGTGAAGAATGTGCCATCCAGCTGCGAACGTGCAAAGCACTGATGTTTCCCTTTTTCCCTCCCAAGAAATTAAAGTAGTTACACAATTTCATTTCAGCTCAGCCCCAGGTTCCCAAAGCTCACTTTTAGCCCTTCACATTTCCCACTGTTGCTGCTCTGGCTGTGTGCACACACCGGGGGAAGCATCTGGATTCCCAGACAACAGTTTGGGAGCACCTGAGCCATGAGTGGAGCTGTGCCAGCGTGTCTGGGGGCACAGGCTGAGCCTTTCCTGGGCACTGCAGTGCTTCCACCCCTCCTCAGCTGCTGCTGAACCAGCCAAGCTCAGAGGGCTGAGCTTCCCCTTCGGGAAACTTCCCTGTCGTTTCATTTGGAAAAATAGTCACATAAAAATGAAAGGCAGAGATTGTCTCTGCAGCTCGGTGGATTTGGGGAAAGAGGGAAATGACTGCAGTAGAAGCTTTGTTAAATGCTCACTGCCACAGGGGAGGAGACGCCGTGGCTGCTAAATTTGGGGTGGATTAAAACTCCCTCGTAGTACAGGGCAGAGTGTTTTCATTTGGAGCTTGGAGTCCCTCCAAAGCAGAAATGCAGAAATACAGAACAAGCTGTGATTCTGACAACTGCTCAATCCTGTCCTCCGATGCCTTCTCACTGTACAGAAACCAACACAAGTTTTGGTCTCAAGCCTTGGTCTCACTTCTGTTGGGGTTTTTTTATTAGCTGAGCTCCCATTGCAGGTAAATGCTGTCAATGAGCTGCTTCTAATTCTTGAAAACCTAAAAGTCCATGGATTCATTTTAGGAGATTCTTATCTTCACTGCAGTCTTCAGAGTTTACAGGAGGGACCAGGACATACTTGTCGGGTTGTTTAGTAACAAAAATATCTTAAATCAGGTCTTTTATAGCCTCATAATGGTTTTTTGGTTGTTGTTGTTGAGCTTTTCTAATACCTTTCAGGATTTATTAGCTGTGTATACAGAACACACCCTAAAATCTGATAATCTGTAATATTTTTACTCAGGCTGTTGGGTTGATTGCACTTTACAAGACTTGGTGATACCTTAACTATTTCATTGAAGCTGCATCTATAAGATGATTTTTGTTAGGTTATTGGCATTAAATATAACAGTACCCACAAGGTTTTAAAATTATTGCATACATTAGAAAGGGGATAAAACGTATTGATTATGCTTGAATATATTCACAGTTCTTTGAGACTGCACTGTGCCTGGATGAACTGGGCAAACCCTGATCTTTCTGCTGATAAAAAGTTGAGCTTCCATCAGTTCTGCACTAACAGAATCAGGCTCACAGAAATAGCCTGAGATGGGTGAACCAAGATACCATTTCAGCTGGTGCTGATCTGCCTGTCTCTGTAAGTGGGAGGGGGGTTCCAGATCCACAGGACTAGAGGGAAGTGCAGCACTGATTTCCTCAAACTGTTTCCCGAGTGACCAAGGAGTCCTGGGGAACTGGGTGTTTTCCCCACAGTGAATTTGGGGGTCTGCTCTTTGAGATGTGTGATCTTGGCTCCATTTCCTGTGGAAGAGCTGTATGGATTGAACAGTCTAAAACCTCCAAGATCAGCAAGAAATGAGCCAGCTCAGATGGGAACTTGGGTCCTGTCACTGACTCTGAACAGGCAGTGTAAGATCTCGGGGATAAATGAGAAGGCTTAAGGGAAATGTGGTGCTTAAAGAACTTTATTACTTACATTCCATAGCAACTATTTTGATTAATTGCTCTCTAATGCTGGAAGCACCACATCCAGATCGGGAGGAGTTCCACACACCAGCTACACAGAGACCCCAGAGCTCAGTCTAAGGGGCACAGTCACAAAATAATTTGGGCAATTGTACAGAAGATGGGATGGCAGAAAGGGGAAAGAGGGCAAAAATGTTAAAAACGCAGGTATTGATCAGCTATTAGAGCAGTTCCTCTTGGATCAGCCCTGGTCCATGCTGTGTGTTCAGAGGTGCTGGTGTGGGTTGTTACCTCTGACTGGAGCTGTGTCTGTGACGTGATGCACATTGAGCCTCTCCTCTGTGAACCACGACACCATTTCCCTAGCCCAGAAGGACCGCCCAAGGCTGAGAGGTCATTTGATTCCTGGGGATGTGCAGGGGATGTAACTTTGCCATCTGCAAGTGCTCTGTCTGGAAAATCAGCCGTGGTGGGTTGGCATGAGACGTGGGTTTCCCCTTTGTACTAGCTGGTGCAATGCAGGGCTCAGGGATGGTTTAACTGGAGAGATCGGAGAAGTTGGTAATAACAATTGAGGCTTTATCACTTTTTTTCTCCAGACCTGTAGATAAATGAACTGTAGACTCTGTTTGTGACCTTGAACTGAAGATGACCACCCTTTTTTACAGCCTTAAACTTTACTGGGTCCTCATGAGAAAAAGCATCATCCCCTTTCAGAACAGAGTGAGCCAAGGGCTGTGATCCTGAGGCCCAGCCCCATTCCTGAGGGATTCATGAGCCAGATTCTGATCTCAGTTATATTTGTAGCCTCGTCCTGTTCCCATCCTATATAAATCAGGAAAGCCAGCTGGGGTTTGGTCCCAATTAAGTCAACGGGAATGATGCCATTGACTGCAGTGGGTTTGGGTTTCATTTGGGGTTGAGAGCTTTCAATTCCATTTAACTGTTTCCTACTGGCAAAGGCAGTGCTGTCCCTAGGCTGTAATAAACATTTGGCTTCCTTTAAATCAGGCAGCTCTCTCTGATATAAAGGTGCACTGCATTTCCCATAAAAACTGCTGCAATATTTGGTTGGCCAGGATGCTTCCCCTTTCATGCTGAATCAACAGCTCTAATAAGCATGATGACAAAATATGAGGACTCCTATGTAATTATGGCAATGGCACCACCTGCCTCTAATTAAGCTGCCAAAACATTTGGTGTAAAATGATGCAATGAATAAGAAAAAAAAATTTATATCCAATATTTTGGCAATGCAACAAGAAGCTGGCTTTCCTCACATAATTAACTTTAACAAAGTGTCGTTAATCTGATTTTTGATTAATAGACTATTTAATCTTATAGCGGGCTGACAATACTCTGATCTGCCTCTGGTTTTAGGGGGTTTTCCCCACCAAAAAAAGCTCAGATTTGTAAGAGTTTTAAGAGATACACTTGTATGAGAAACACTCGATTTTCTTATTATTTCCATTGTTCTTCATTGAGAGCCCCAAAGGTTACATTCTCTGAATTCACTGAACTTTTAAGCCTTTCATTAAACTGGAAGCCAAGGGAAAAGCCAATTTTTCTTCCCCTCTTCCTAATTCCTAGTACAGAGAAGTCACTGGTATGACTAATTAGGGGGAGGAGGGGTGCCCAGAGACCGTAGAGCTCTGCACATTTCAGAGCTGCTGCTCAGCTAATGGCAAATATCAGCTTTGTGGGCTGCTGTGATGCCCTGGGGTGTTTGGTGGCTAATGGTCTCTCTCTCCAAGTGGGTCTCCGGTTGGATTTAGCGACAACAACAACGAGGAGGGGAACACAACCTGTAACAACAGCAGGGCAGCCCAACCGCTTGTTCAGGACTTGTGTGGCCATTTGGGTTTCAGAGCCGTTAATGTAAGCTGGCATGTTAAATCAGACATGATCAACACTGTAAAAGAGCCAGGCATACCAGCAGTACAGATGGGTGGCAGATAATGGAAGCAGCCAGTGCAAAACTGCTGATCCAACCACATTAACCTGTGGGCCTTATAATTCTGAAAATCAGCATTTGAATGTACCAGGTATGAATGCATTCACTGTAGGTGGCGTTTTTGAAAAACATGTTTTTAACAGCTTGATTGTGTCGTGCTCTGGGCACCTTAAATTTCCTTTGGACATGATTTTTCCAGTGCCTTGTGTCCTTTGTAAAAATTGGTGACTCCATGAAGTGGGTGCACATCGTTTCTGCCAGTCGTGGTACATGATGTCTGTTCTCTCATCCTCCTGGGTCTCTTTCCCATAGCAGTGCCTGGGCTGGATTATCTACTCCCACTCCAGCTACGACATCTTGATGAGCCTTAAAATTCAGAGGAGTTGCAAGAAAGGCCAAGATTTAGGTTGCTCTGGGCTATTTGTAAAGATGACTGTCAATTCAAAAGATTCGTTTCAATTTTGTCGGCCTGAATTAATGATAATGGCAGTGTTGTTGTGTCTGGTATAATGCTGAGATTTCACCATTTGAGTTCCCTGGATTTGATGGCACAAGTGATAGTTCCTTTATAGGTCAGACAGCCTTTATATCTGTGAGCTCACACGCCCTCCAGAGTTGGGTGCAGAAGTCCATTTGTTATCTCCAGCAGCAGGTTGGTTGTGCAGTAAACCTTAACAGATTTGCTGAATAAAAACTTGGTAGACGGGCGGTACCGTGACCCGCCAGGCAAGAGGCTGCAGTGTAAAACCACCTCCAGATTCCACCTGCCACCAGCTCTGGAGACGTGGAGCATACTCAGTAAATGCTCCCTGTACAGCTGTGGGGTATGAAAAGATGGTGAGAGTGTGTGAATCCAAACTCCAGTGTGGTGGGTACCCCACAGAAGCTGCTGAAGCAGCAGGAATAGGGGGTTACTCACCACTCACTGGCACACCAGACAACAATAAAAGCCAGGATCTCTATTCATTCCCAAACCTTGTAAATACACCGCCCTGCTGCTCCAAAACAGCAGCAACAACCCTTAGGTGACCTCACCTCTGTTACACATTGGACTCACCGATTAAATGCTTAGACTTGTTTTATTTTTCCTCTCCGCTCTGTCGTATTTATCAAATATGTTTTCAGATGCAGATTTGGGAATACCCTGTGTTTACTTTTCAGTGAACTTGGTCAGATTTGTTTTCTTAACTGAACAAATGGGCTCCTGGGCCAGTCTAGAGAAGGAGCTGGCTTGGGTCAGTTTAATGTTTACCATGATTAAAGTACACACTGCTGAGTAAATACAGAGAGGAATTATATATTATTTGAATAGCTGCTAATTACAGCACTCTTCCTGACTCCTGTGCTTCCTTTTTAAAAGATGAAAGTCACGTCCCTCAAAATGCTCACATTTAGCTCCTTTGGAGAAAATGGTCTGGTAAATAAAACAAGTATTACTGCTCTAGTTTGTATCAGGCTTCTTTTGCATGCTAATCCTAAATTCCCCTGAGATAATTTGACAAGAAGGCCATTAATGCAAATTTAAGCGTGACCTAGAAAGGACTTATTTTTCATGTTCCACATTGATTCTCTGCTATTGTTATTTGTTCTCCTTTGTTTTAAACTGCCTAGTGTTTCAGAGCTGCCCTGCCTTTTTATTTCCTTTTCCCTCTCATAGCTATAGTAGCAAAACCCACCTCAGAAGAAATGCGTTGCTTCCAAATAAAATGCTCAAGTTGCATGTAAAGAACAGAGTTTATCTGGCAAATACAAAATATAGTTTGGGAAAACTTTTTGGTAGGCAATTAACAAAAGATGGCTTTTTATTTTATTGGAGAACTTGTGTGTAAGTTTGCATTACAGGTAAACAGATTTCCCAATCATTCCAACACAAGTAAATATTAACAAACCCCAAACTATTGCAGATACAAAGATGAAACGTTCTTTTTAATTTTTTTTTTCAATTGCTTAACATTGTTTCAGTAATTCCTAGGCATAGCAAAGCTGGGGGGGCTCGAGCTCTGATATTCATGTGAGTTATATAATGTAGGGGAAAAAAAGCCCAAGAAACTGACCCAAATACTTCAGAATCTCAGAACTTCTGGGTTTGGTTATACTTTGTAAGGAATAAAAGGGTCCCAGTCACCTGCCTCCCGCTGGCCCTTTGCAGGTTGCTTCAGGGCTCTTACTATTTTTATAATATATATGGAAATAAAGTATGTAAGCTTTCCCAAAGGGATCTCAAAGCTCTTTGCCATCTTCTTTCACTAAGTCCTTGAAAAATACCCCGCTGTTGATGGTCAGGAAAAATAAATCCAGCAGCTTTCTGTGTAAGGCATGGCCTGTTAGTCCGTGTTGGTAAAAACCTCTGTCCCAACCTGTGGGATTTTCCTGCTTTGGACTGGAATGGCAGAAGGAAAACATTCCCTTTCCTTGTAGCTCCTGCCTGTGCTGGGGAGGTATCGCAAGGAGGGCACACAAGTTGCCCCTGGCTTAGTTAATATTTTCCCCCATCAGGTCGATACAGCTGCTTAATATTCGGCTGGAGATAACGCAAAAATACCTGCTGGTGTGGTGCAACGGGGAAGTCAAATGACCTGAGGTTACGGGGTAACTGGAGCGAAGGTTGGCGGAGGTGCCCCTGCCCTGCCCTGGCATCCTCTGCCAGGAGCGAGCAGGCGCAGACACTGTGCCAGCACCCAGTGTCCAGCACGCCTGACCCCCTGTCCGAGTCACTTGTTTTGCCATTTGTCACCGCCAAACGTTTCTTTCTTCTGCCTCAGCCACTTGGTTCGCCACTCATTTGACTCCCCGCATAATTAACTTTGCCAGCCAATTGACTCGCTGTGTAATTATCTTTGCCAGCCACGCTGGTCTCTGCACATTAATCACGGTGTGTGTTGGCCTCGGGGCAGGCTGGAGCTCGGTGGGGCTGGCAGCAGGTGCTGGGCAGCCCTGGCACCTCCCACGCAAGGATAGAGCCCAGGGGCTGCCAGGGCAGAACCGCCCTGGGCTGGGACAGCTGCAGAGAACACGCTGCCACTTGCTGCTTCTCCTCCCAGCCCCGATTTTAACTCTGCTCCCTGGCAGTGAGTGCCCTGCCCCAGCAATGCCCCTCCTGATTTCACTGATCTCATTTCATCCCTCATCCATCCCCGTCGCCAGCTCTGTGACGCATTTCCCCATGTGCTCTGCTTTGGCCCTTTGCTCCGTGAGCGACTTGAGGGGGAACCACAAATTCTTTGTTCAGCTTCAGCTGGTGGCGGGGGGGGCTGTTTTTGCAGGATGCCTTGGAGAAATTATCTGACTTAGAGTGACAAGTGTGAAGAGCAGTTGCAGACAGTTTATACACCCTCCTCGGGGAAAATAAACCTGTTAGTGTGCGCCATATGCTGCAGAGAAGTGGCTCTCGGCCACGCAGCTGAAACGCCAGAGCCCTTCCTTGACTCTTTGTCTGCTTGTCTATTTGCCTTCAAAGCAGGAGCCCCTTGCAGCTGACACTTCTTCTGTCCTGTTTTCCAAATAGCTGTGGACGTTGTAAATAATGCAGATTAAAGTTCTGGATGTTGTTGGGAATACATAACGTCATGCCTGGATTTATCATCTAGTTGCAAAATAATGTACTTTGGAAAATGATCTTGCCTGCCTACAGTTCAGAGAGGGTTGTTTTACTCCGTTGGTGCACTTTGCCTTTGAAATCTCTCTAGGCTGGGCTTTTTCCTGCCCCTTCTGTCCAACTTCAGCCTAGACACTGTACTTCTTGATCAAATTTTGTACAACTTCATTCCCTATTGGATACACTTCAGCTCTAAAAACACAGGTCAGCACCAAAACCAAAGACTTCCAATCTAATTTTCCCTGATGGTGTTTTCTAGTTTGCCCGGATGGATAAAAATCTGTTACTGGGGTTTTGACCTCCTGTATCCTTTTATATTGACTGATTATTTAATAGTCAGTTATCCTTGTTTAGAGAACCTACAGCAAATTCTTGTAAAGAACTCTTTAAAATCCTCTCGTGCTGCTTGATGTTTTGCATCTGCCTGTAACAAACAATGTCTTGCAGAACTTATTCTTCTGAAGTACCAAGGGAGATAAATCCCCAAAGGCATTTCTGAGATGCAAAGGCACAGGTCTGCCCTGTGCAGTCAAGAGTGATGTTGTCACCTCACCTACTTTCAGTGGAGGTAGCTCCACAGACAGGAGTTTTCCCGCTTCTGGAGTTAGTAGAGCTCTAACCTGAGGTGCTTTGGCCACTTTTTCCAGCCCTGTGCAGCCTTGCTCAGAGGTTGCTCATGGACCTTGACATGGTGCACCGTCAGATGTGAGGGATGTGAATGTTGTGTTCATATTAAAGGGAGACAAGTGCTCCCCCTCCGCCGAGCTTCCCTTTCAGTCTCCAGCTTTTATATTCCCTCCTTGGAGAGCCTGAATTATTGTTGCTGGTGGGTTTGTTTTGCAAGAGTACGAGTTCTCTGGCTGAGTAATGCACAGACAAATCATCTGTCCTGGCTTGGTCTTCCCATAACTTCCTCATAACCAAAGGAAAAGGAATGATCCCATCTCAGCTGCCCTGTGCTCTCACGCCTGCATTTCAGTCTGGGGCAAGATAAGGGAACTCTGCTGGGAAGAGATCTGAGGTTCACGATCTGGAGTCTTTCTTCTGAGGTTTAACTTTCTTCTTTCTTAGAAAAAAAATGAGTTCATGGGTGAAGTATGACTGCTGTTTGTTACTGCTTTTTTTTTCCCCTCTGAATTGTCTCTGCTCTGCCTCTCCCGACAGCTTTGGGCTGCAATAAACCCACTGAGAGCTGCACCAAGAGCCAGTTCTGTCTGGTGTGGACAGCGTGGCTGCTGACATTCGATTTCGGCACAGGAAGTGACATGACTGGGGCGAATTCCTCAGCTTGACATTTGAGAGCAAATATCACCTCATTGGTGGTTTGGCTGGGGCTGCTGTTGTTTTGGGCCAGGCTTGGGTCAGTGGGAAACACAGGGGCAGAGGGGATGTGCTGATGCAGCCTCATGTTGCCTGCTCAGCCTGGGAGAATCTGGGGGACAAGGGCACGACTTTGCTTTTTCCCCAAGTCAGTCTCTGCCTTTGCAGATGTACAAAACCGAGACTCTGTGCACAGGGAACCCCAGCAGAACAGAGCAAAGAAACACAGTCCTTGCAACATGCTCTAGCTAAAGATTAACCTTGCTGACTAATTGAATGCTGGGAATGAAAAATGGTAAAACAAACAGAGTGAAAAACAGGGCTGGACTTTTCATCTGCTGATGGAGGGCAGTGTTGCCACCTGTTTGGGCCAACATCTTTGGATATTAAACAAACCCAGTCTCCTTCTGTGACACAGTACCAAGAGATTAATTCAGCTTTATTAGAAAAGTCTACAGCATAAAGCAAGTCAGTAACAGCTTTGAGAGTGTGTCCTTCAAGTTTATATTTCACACTCACCCAGTACACAGAGATAACAGTGTTTACTATCATTTTTTAAGCATAACCCCCGATGACTAAATCAGAAAGTAATGAAATGCAGCTGCCTGCCCCGTTCTTATTTTCTCTTTTATTTATTCATCTTTCTGTAAGAGAGCCCAGGGTCTGTGATCCCCTCCTCTAGGGGACAGCCTGGCTCCAGCTGGGGAGATGTGGAGGCACCAACTGCTGCTGCCAGAGGATTTCAGCTTCAGCGGCAGAGTGGGGTTGGTTCACAACTCCTGCTTTAGTTTCTTTGCTGTTGTTTGAACAACCCTGACACCCTTCAAACTCAGTGCCAGAGCTCTCATTACCAGGGGTGACCTGTGGTGGGGAGGGAGGAAAAAGACACAAGAGTGGAGGAAGGGCACAGATGTTATTGGAAATCATTGGCCTTTTAAGACCTCCTTTAAAGTCTCTTTATTATTGCAGAGATGAGCTTGGTATAAACTCCTGAATGGACAGGCAGGGCCTGATGTGCAGGAGAATGGGCCTGAGACAGTTTTCTATTATCTGGGAGATTTCTGTCTTAATAGAAGGTTTCAGAGTCAGCTTGAGAGCTGGGCTCTAAAATTATGCCCCCACAGGAACGGAGTGTCCTGATGGAAAAAGCAAATAAATTGTGGTTTATGATACTGGACACACACAGGATTATTGTGCTGGTTCTCAAGTCACGCAGCCTCCATCACAGGCATCCAGCCTAAATGTCTTCTGTGGCAAAATTCAGAATCATATATTTTTTTTAAATTTTCCTTTTGACAATATCTACTGTCTCCACCTGTAAGTGTGAAATCAATGTTTACATAATTCAAATCAGTTAAAATTAATTAAAGCAAACCCTCACCTCTTAGGCTGGGCTTAAATGAGGAACATTCCGTGTCCCAGTACACGCACACACAGTCACACAGCAGGATTAAATGGTTACAAATTGTAATGACAACTCAGACACAGCTCTGCCACCCCAGTGCTACTCTTTCCTGTGATTTCAGTCATCCAAATGGAACTCTCTCCACGTTCAAACCCCGGGTTTATTAAACAGGTTTTGTACTTTCAGTCTCACCACGACTTTATTTACTACTTTCTTTACTCGCCACTTGTGGGTGGTGTCTCCCTCGGGAATACTTCCCACAGCTTCCATTACAGGCTCCATCATTTATCATAACTCCACGTTATTTTCTTTTCTGCCAATGGCAATCACATAAAGAGCAATGGATTATTTACCTCCTTTCAGTTTAAATATGATCTATACATTTCAGCCCAGCTTAATAGTTCTTACATTTACAGTGCATTTCTTGAAAATTTTAATTAGGTGTATCTTCCAATAATTCCTGCAGCAACATTTATTTTTCTGCCAAAACCCCAGGATTCAATAAAGAGGCTGCCTTTATATTTCACAGGTTTTTAAAGAGAAAGAATCTAATGAAGAATTTATGGTGTTATACTTCTTTTTTTTAAATCTGCAATTAAGGGAATGTAATTACTTTTCACCTCATTTTCTGTTTGTTTTTTGCATTCCACTCCTGTGCTTGGGGTATGAATCATGTTTTATTTCCTAGTTGGACAGCAGGCATGGGTGTGCTGCTGATCCTGGGTCTGGGCTGTATTTTTGGTAGAGACACTCAGCTGCTACAAATCAACACAGGAGTCACTGAAGCCAAGTTGGTTTAGATGAGCAAAGGATGTAACCTCTGATCTTCTGCGAGAGAAAGCCCTTGACCTTCCCCCTTTGAAAAACCTAATTTCAAACAAAAAGTACAGGGCTGTCAATCAAACACATTCTGTTCTCTGGGCGAGGGTTTGCTCTGCCAGGCTTTTTTTCCTCCTCCTCGGAATGCAGTTGACGGAATTCAGATAAAAACCTGATAGCTCCGAAAGACCCTTCAGCAAAATGTTTGTCCAGCAGTGTTAGAA
The DNA here is from genome assembly GCA_013390025.1 of Pitta sordida. Lineage (NCBI taxonomy): Eukaryota > Metazoa > Chordata > Aves > Passeriformes > Pittidae > Pitta > Pitta sordida. Next base: position 96,007 of record WEKX01005687.1, on the reverse strand, counting down.
CTTGCCCCTGGATGATGAGTTAGATCCACCTCTGTCATTCCTTCACAGCTCTCACGCAATTAAGCAGCTGATTCCAGCACTGGTTGGAACTCACAGTTATCAGCCTGGATCTGTTCCTGCTGACAGTTTTACCCCGATGGAGCAGAGTGGGCCCTGGCCTGTCCCTCCCAAGTTACCTGCCTGTGCTCTCTGCTTCCTTTTCCAACCTCGGGCTGTATCACTGATGCAACAGACTCTGCTGAGCTTTGCCTTGAACCTCCTCTGTAATTAACTCTGCTTGAGGTTCTTATCAGCAGATGAACTTACTGCAGAAACATTCTGCATTTCCATAGCTTCCAAGCCACGGAGGAACTTGGCCACAACCTTGGCGTTACTCAATATGTCATCTGAAGTCTCAGAAGTTTTCCAGACCTTTTGGTCCTTACTCCTCACATAATACTGCTCCCTGCAAAGAGATGTCATTCCACCCACCCACACTTTGCCTCGTGGGGATCTAAAGCAGGCTGGCTTGAGGAAAGACCCATTTCACACATGGAGGAAAACACAGGAAAGATAAAGCCTCTAAATATAAGCCTCCATTTAGGAGGACAATAAAGTCTGTGCTTAAATCTATTCCTGTTGTAATTATTGGTGTTATGAGACCTATAGGATCTACAGCCCTATTTGTACTTGATGTTGTACAAATATATGATGAGGAGGAAGTGTTGTGTCCTGAAAGACTGCCTGGCAATGTCAGGATAAAGCCACCAGGCAGAAATACGGGAAAGTTGTCAAAACTTTTATCTTGAGAGGGATTCACTGGCAAAACAAATTACCTGTTGAACAGTGCTGTGATCTCTGTGGGCATTGTGGCATATCCACATCCCTAAACATGTATTTAACTCTAATTGAAGAAATTAAAGTCTAACATGTGCTTCAGTGCTTTGCTGAATCAGGGCCCTAATGCTGCCACCAGCCAGTTTAATGCTGGACAGAGATGGGTCAAAGACTCTGTGATATCAGTGACATTCCTCAGTGGCCCCCGAATTGGGAACGTCATGTCCAGCCAGAAGAACTGAAGCCCCTTTCTCTGCTGTGATTTTCAACTCTGATTAAACCATCTCAATATACATTCCCGAGGCCATTGATGTAAGAGATTCCTTCCAGAGGAAAAAAAAACTGCATAAAGCAATGCTGCCAGGAAACGGGAGCCCTCACACTCGGGTCTGTATTTGTTGTAAATATCCTCACTGAAGTCTTTTGTGTGGTACTTTGAGAAGCAGCTTGTTGTTGTCACCCTCTTCAACTGCACCATTGTCCGAGTCTGAAAAGAAATTGGGATTTCTCAATCTGGGATTTCATCTGTGGTGTAAAAAAAAAAAAAATCCATCTTAGAAAATGAGATGAAATAGAGTAAAGAGAAAAAATAGACTGAAAATGGGTTTTCAGTGGGAAAATAAGTTTCCTGGAGCCCTTGTCAAAATAATCTTCGTCAACCAAGGACTCTTGACTGCTACAGGATTTTTAGCTTTTTTTTTCTGCAGTAGTAGATTCAATACATGAATGCTCACTTCCCAAAAGTGATGCTCTCCCTGACCACACGGTAACAACACGACCCCCAGTCCCTCTCTTCCAACAAATCCAGCAGCTTGGCAGCCTTCTGTGCCAGGGGCCAGCTCACTTTACTCTTGGGCATTTCCCACAGGCAGCAAAATTGAAGGGGAGTTTTGCAGCTGAGCAGGATAAAACTCCTGAGTGCTTGTGCCAGGTACTCCACCATGGCTGTGCCACAGGCTGGAGAGCTCTTCTGCTGGAATCAACAAGCCCCTTCTCCCAGGACTCCAAATGTGCAAAGCTCCTTTATGCATTAAGCAACTAAATCATAGACAAAAGCAGCAGGCCTTTTTTTTTTTTTTTTTTGCATGCTAATAGTATTAAACAGTATAATTACTGCTAAACATCAAAGATACTGAGCTTGGACCAGAGTCCTCCCCTGCTGAAACCAGTTAGTGACTGCAGGCTGCAGCATCTGGGCAGGGCAGCCCCAAGCAGAGGTGCCCAGCTGCTGCCTGTGCCTGCTGGGAGTACTCAGAGCTCTGTGTCACACAACATCCACAGCTGCTTCCAGGCTACTACTGCAGCTTGTGCGTCTTCCCAGAGCCCTGATTACTTGCCAGACCCTCGTTAAGGTGTCAGAGCAAAAGGCAGGGAACGTCAGGGAAAATGTGGGGTAAGGATGGGGCTTAGACACACTACAAAGTTCTCCAGGGATGACAACTGCCCTGGTGAGAACCACCAGGGTGTGTGTCTTTCCTAACTAAGGAAATCAAGCTGGTGATTGTCAAAGGACACCTTTGCTTTCACAAAAAAATTATGGAATGAGTCAGGATCCCTTTGCCACCTTTTTTCTTTCTATCTAAGAGTCACATCTACACGTGTAGATCTACATAAACGATGATGACAACCTTACCCTTCCTTCTGCTGGCTACACAGGAAGTGTGACTTGGTTGTCTAGAGAGTGATGAAGATGTGGAATATCTGAGGACCAGGAATCCAAATTCTCTTTGGATTCCTTCCATGGTGCTTCCTAGATTCTACCAGCATCCTCCCTTGCCCATGGGAGAAGGCTGGGAATGATTCTGGGTGAAGCAAAGGGGCTGCACCTTTGTGTCCAAGTACCAAAAAGTCCTTTTGTAGGAGGGCAGAGACTGGGAGACCAACTCAGAAATGTTCTGGAGGTTTTGTGGTCGTGTGATGTTTCCTCCTTCTCCCAGGTGTCTCATTAAAAATGAATTAAAATGAGACAATTAGCTGCTGCTGAGAATTTACAGTGCTGCTGCTTCAAAGTAGTTTGGAGTACTCACTAAATGAACAGCCAAGTAATTGGCACCTGTCTCTACTGTCTGTCACAAAGACAATGGAGGTGGTGAGGGTCCTGGAAAGATGTGGTGTTTATTGAAGAAAGAAAATTAATGCTTAAGCCGGCTAATTATAAATCATATATAAAAATTAATATGATTAGCAGGAGTTTGACTGGATTTTTCTTTCTTTTCTCTCTCTTTTTTTTTTCCTCCTGCTTCCTTCCATACAGCTTTCCTCTAGTTGGCTGTAGAAGGGGTTCCCTGGTGAACAAATCAGGAAAGGCAGAAATAATACTAATTTCACAAAATTATGGTTAAAATGCCCTGGTGCTTCTTAAAAACGGAAAAGCTGGATAGATGTTACCACGTTTGATCCTGGACTGCGGGATCCTGCCAACCCCCCCTTGGTCCAGCTGCTTCTGCCTCCCCAGCCCTCTGGTCCTGGGGGGCAGGGTGGCACCAGAATGAGGAAAAGCAGAAAATTGGCAGGAGGGAATTTCTGATTAACTCTTTTTCACACTCCACAGTTTTATTTGAGACTGTATGAATTCCAGTTCTTGTAACAATGCGTTTTTCCTTTGACAAGCACTTATTTCATTTCATAGAGTTGTCTAAATAGTTATCACACTGCTAATGTTTCCAGCCTGAAATTATTCCCCAGTGTGCCAGATCCAGACCTTCCAGTAATTTGTGTATGTAAATTTAGATTATAATTAAGCTCATATGTAATACTACAGGTAATAAAATGAAAGAGCAAGTACAAATTATCTGCAAAAAAAAATCTGCATAAAATATTCACGTATGGGAACCTAATTTTTCTTGTTTGTAGATATGTCTGAACATGTAAGATCTATTAATCAATCTCACTTGTACCCATACAGCTCATATTTATTGTGAGTCCTAACATCATCTTCTAGTAGTTCATAAAATATAACCAGTGCCAGGAGCTGACCAGAATTCAGAACTGTATCATTGTTTGGTCACCACTGTGGGTCTAAAATGTCTTTTTTTTTCCCCTTTTCCTGCTATGATTTTTTTCTCATTTAACAGTCAACTCAACTGTAGCGATCTGGGAATTAGCAGCTGATGACTCCTCAGCACTGCAGGATGCTTAATGCAATTAGCAAAGTTAATAAAATATTGGACAGGTGCCTTATACCAGGGAGGAAAGGTGCTGTTCTTATTTGCTCAGCATCAAACAGTTCACAGGTTATTCTGAGTTGGAAGGGACCCACAGGATCATCTAGTCCTTTTTTAAAAGGAAGTATTTATTCTAAAAATAAAATAAAGCCCAGAATCAATGGGTGACCTGTTAGTGGTTGAATTTTACAATGAGCTTCCCTGTTTTCTGCTTCCAGGAGAATACCTTCAGGAAACAGCAAGTACGTTCTTGCAGAGGGGCCCAGAAACAAAAGGTACACTGAAAGAAAAGGGCAAAGCCTGAAGAAGATAACCCCAGACTATCTAAAGGACAAGTTGGAGCCAGTTCTGAACCATCTACCTTTAATGAAGGGTGGAGAACGGGAAATCTACCAGAAGTCAGAGAGGAGTAAGTACGTACATTGCTCTTCCTCTCTTTGACAAAGGTGATCTGTGGAAATCACACACTTATCAGTTGAACACCTGGAAGGATGGCAGAAAAACTGAGTCAGTAAGAGACAGCTGAAAAGTACTGATCTGTAGACCTGGGGGAGATGAGGAATCCCGCTGAAAGATCCATGAAGTGAAAGAAAAACGAGGCTGCTGCCAGTAAGGTCAGTGTGTGAGTCTACCTGTGTCTGCAGTCCAGAGCTCCCCCCTTCAGGGTGAATGTTCTCCTGCATCTGCCCTCGAGGGAAAATGAAACTAGGTAGTTCTCTGAAGTTATTCCTATGTTGGTTTTAGAGGAAGGTTGAGAAGTTTAAGTGAGATCCTGTAATTATTATGGGCTGGTTTTTACAAGAAAAAATTTGAGGAGAGACCTTAAGAGAGAAATTGCAGTCAGTCTGTCAGGCTGCTTCTCCTCTCATTCGGGTCATGTTGTTCCAGATTGTATTGATTTTGTGTTTCCTTCACCTTTTCTATGTTTATATCCTTCTAGGAAAAGGTTCTACTATGGCTCTAGTTAAACAGCAGGAAAGGACAGTCTTAGTTTCTTCATCCCTTTCTCACCTCCTAATCCACTGCAGGGACATCTGTGCTCAGGGAACACACACAGCTCCCTCTGATGTTACACCTTCCCCACGTTCAGTCTCTGGGGATCACAATGAGTCAAGAACAAAAAGTTGACATGAAAAATAGCGGCTGGAAGACATGGCATCACCTAAACCTCTGTGACTGTGTCTTCTGAGCAGTCATGGCGAGCTTAGAGGGTGAGGAAGACCCAGAAGGGGTCCAGTCAAAGGTGAACCAAGGATGCTCTGTGCCATGCACAGCTTGTGGAACCCTCCAGCTGCTCGGGTCCCTCTAAAATTTGTGAAAACAGGGAGCCTGTTACTGTTCCTGCTGATGGCAGGATTAACACTGATGTAGCTCCAGCCTCTGGGTAGAGCCACCCCTTTAACCTTCCCATAGGTACAAAATGATTCTCAGGTCACAGGTGTCACCTTGGTGCCACTGGTAAACATGAAATGAGAGTGTGACTATCCTTGGGGGCTTGGGCTGAGAAGCTGGTAATTGCTTGAAAGTCCCTTGCCTTCACTTAAAACAGAAACAAGTTGATAAAAGCTGGTGATTAAGACTCTGGACTGTGCAAGAGGAGCGGGCAGGGAGCTGATTTCCAACCTGGGTTTTGTGTTACCACGCAGGAATGCCCAACCCCTTAGACACTGCCTGAGCTGACACACGAGAGGGGCAGATGTGCAGCTCTCTGGGGCTCCCCTCTGCAGCCCTGGCCTAGGAGAATTCCCTAATCCTGCTTATCTGAAGTATTTACACTCCTCACAGTGTCCCAGTGTCAGCAGGAATGGCGCGGCTGGGTTTCGGCTTTGAGTCATCGGGTGAAAGCCGTGTGGTCCGGGGCCTGTAGTGACTAGAAATCATTACCTTGTGTTGGCTGCTCGTCCTCGGCAAGATGAATTTGTGGGCTTGATCCATTTTCCCCACAGAGATGCACAAAGCGCCCACACATCTGGCTTGTGTTAGCATGTTCTCATTGGCAATTTCCCTAAAGACAAACCAAGCTGGGGAGGACTGGGGGTGTTCTAACCAGCTCACCTGGCCCATCGGGAGCACAGGTACAGCCAGGGAGCCCAGAGAGGTGGGTGCTGGTCCTGCCAGGACATCCTCAGCTGCCATCCTAAAGCAGGGCTGTGCTCCTGTTCAACAGCACGGCCCCTTCCCAATGCGTGTGATAAACTTTCATTTTATATGTACTATAACGATAATGTCGGTCCTGCCTAGAAGCAGCCTAGTTAAAAAATAAACCACATGCTTTCTGAGGGCACCTATTTCAAGAAATAAGGTAATAAACGTTGCCCCTCATTTTCACCCCCTCAGAGCCAAAAGCACCCACTGAAAGCGCAGGTCCCCAAACGCGGGGGGCTCAGGGGGATCCCCAGGGCAGCGCCGGCGAGAGATGCCGGCTCGGGGATTCGATCAGCGCGGCTGCCAAAGCCAATTATAGGGGAGAGGACAACATAATTACATTAGGGAGCATCTGTACTTCATTAANCCGCCCCCATGGCCGGCAGCGGGGGCAGCAGCCGCGCGTAGCTCGGTGAGTCCCGTCCCGCTCCTGTCCCCGGCCCCTCTCCCCCGCACGGCGCTGCCGCAGCCTCTCGGCTCTCCCGCGCTCCTCCGGGTCGCTCTGGCCGCCTGGAATTCGCCCCCTGCGTCCCCGCGGGTTGGGGGGGATGTGCCCCCTGCTCCCCGCGGGTTGGGGGGGATGTGCCACCTGCTCCCCGCGGTTCCCCCGGCGCTGCCGCCCGGTCCCTCCCGCCGGGAGCGGGATTTTGGGGCAGCGCTCCCCGGAGTCCTGCCTTCCCTCCCCATCGGGAGTCCCCGCCTGAGGTTGGGCTCCCAAACGTTGTCTCGGGGTAGGACCGGACCAGTATCGGCCTTGGAGTTATTTTGTTTCGGCTAAATGTAATTTAACCTGACTCAGCGGTTGTGAGAAAGCTCGGGGGGAAATGTGAGTTCGGGGCTTGTTTTCCTTACCTTGGGTTGAGAGACCTCTCTCTGTATATTCGGTAACGATTTGTTTTTCTGTGAAATAATTTTGTTGCGCTTTATTTACTCCTGGAATTTAACAGTCCTCCGAGACAGGCTTGTTAGAGGCTGCAATAATCAGCTCCGAGGCACGGACAGTGCCCTTGGTCGTAACAGGTGCAGCGTGCATATTCTTGCGAACAATGAAATGGTTTCAGCATTCAGGTTTATTTGTATGCTCTGCATTTCTGCGACTCTGAAGAAATTGTCATGCTATGTTATGTCAAAGATGTGCTCGCGGTGTGAGCGTGTCCGTAGTACCCGATTAACAGGACGGGGGAGCAGCTGCACAGGCATTCTCGGTCAGTGGTGGCTTTAATACCCGGGGTATTCCTGGGTGACATCGTGGGGGGGGTTTGGTGGCTTATGTGAGGACCCGCTCTGGGCATTGATCCTCCTTACACGGCGTGAAACACTGGGAGACGAGGGGGAAAAAGGGAAGTGCAGAGGAGGGACCATTTGTGCTTGGATTGTGTTCTGTACATTTGGTGTTCTCTGCCGCTGTGTTGGGTAGGGTGGTGCTGGCGCATCTTGTGGTGCTACTGAAACCTAAAATATTGACACAGGAGAAATTTTCTGGGCGGGTATTTACCAAATAAAAGGACTGTCATTGTTTTAGTAGCTTCACACGCTCCTTATTTAAGGCATTGGCAATTGACCTAATGGGAGTTACTCTGGAGTTAGAGCTGTAGACCGGAAAGAAACCGGACTGGAATTGAATCATTGTTCTCAAGTCAATGAAGTGTAAAAGGTGTATTCCAGCAGTCCTGGGGGTGGGATACCTGTGCTCTGTGGTGCAGCCAGCAGCACCTTGTGTCTGAAGGTGTGTCTGCCTTCCTCAGCACTGAAAGATGCTCCTTCCTGGTGCTCTGCTTTCCAGGACTCTTTTCCTCTCCTCTGTTTTGTTAGGGGTGGGAATAGGAGTGGTCTGCCTATGTGGGATGGGGAAGGATGACTGGGTGAAAGGGTGAGGATGGGGAGTGCATTCTTTTGTTACCCTCTGGCTCTTTACTCTGGATAAAGAACTGGTAGAGCCAAGGAAGAGTCAAAGCTCTAACCAGGGAAAAGTGCCTGGTAATGAAGTCTGTTCTCCTGGGTGATATTAATGGAGGCACCAAACTACACAAAGGCACCAGAGATGTCTAAGAGATCTCGGCTTATTGTGAGAGATTCTCTGACGCTGCACAGGCTTGGAGTTATGCCTTGTAGTTTGTACCATCATAAGAGACAGTGATTCTTCTCCGGGAAACTGGGAATAAAGAAAGTCATGGAGGGTCTTCTGGGGCTTCCAGTCTTCTCCAGGGGTTTTTTCCCAGTGATGGGTTCTGCCAGGTCATGCTGATGAGCTGTTGTTCTGCAGCACCTACAAACCTTTGGAACAGCAAAGCACCTTGCGAAGGAGGTGGAGAAACACAACGAGCGTTTCTAGTGCTGTGTTAACTTCCCTTGGACTTCTTTCAGTCTCGCCCAGCAATGTAATTCCATCCCTCGTGGATCTTGGTTTACAGCAGGTGAAGTTGGGAATACCTTGGCGTTTTGTATACGTAGCTCTAATTCAGCAGAAGAAGGAAGATAAATACCTTGTTAACCCTTTGTGAGGTGAGACTGGAACAGCTCCCTCTGGTTTGTTAAAGGATAAATGCTGTATGCTGCTAAAACACGGCACACTTCTCAAAAAGCCATTGCTTGAGGAGAAAACGTTTCTTTTATACCATCAAGTCAACTTCATCTAATGGTGTTCATTTGGGAGGATTTACAGCATTGTTTAATCAAATTTGAGGACAATAATCTTAAAAGCTTCTTTTAAAAGCCTTAGAAATAATTAGCAGCCTTATTTAGCATCTTGGGCAATTTACGCTGGTGAGAGAGTGATTTGTCCTTTTCCCATCACTGGCAAAACACGGGGTTGCTGTGAGTAAGCTGGGAAGTGTTTATGGATCTGCTGCAGCAGTGAAGCTCTGGGTAGTAGTGGTCCTTTGATTGCCTGAGGCTTTTCTTGTTTAACAGCGTTTTGAAAGTCATCTCTGGGAGCCAGTTGCAGGTTGGTGCTGCAGATGCTCGTGTGGCCAGGGCTGTAGCTGGCAGTGCTCTGCTCTGCAGGACCACATCCCTGACCACGGGGAGCTCAGCAGAGCCTGGTGCTGCAGCTACCTGCTCTTGCTCTGCTGGGCTCACCAGGGCAAAAGGAGCTGTGCCCTCACTCCACTGGCTCCATCCATCTGCAGGAAAGGGTTCAGGGTGGGCTGGGTCAGGGTTGATGCAAGAGCAGGTATTTCTGGGCACTGTGGCGAGCTGGCTTAAGGAGACTGGTAGCCCCAAGCCTTTAGCCAGGCCAGGAGTTTAGCAGGCTGTAAATTGAGTTAGATGTTTCAGGGAGTGAAGATGAGAGAGAGAGAGAGAGCAGCCTGCACTGAAAATGAGCAGGCTTTAAGGGGCAGCCACTGCCTTTTGCTTGGTATTGTCTGATGGAGGGTTAGGAGAAGATGCCTTCTAGGTGCTGCCCGTGGAGTTTGTGAGGTCTGGGTGGCAGTGCCTGTCCTCAGAGGAAGGCCCTTTCCCTCAAAATAGATGCGTAGTTAATAAATGAAGGAATTAATAGTTGCAAATGGATCCAGAATCCTAAGTTTAAACCTGTGTGGTGGGTTCCCCAGTAAATTTCATTTATGCTGATTTCTGATTTCCTTGCTCAAGGACTGCTCTGCCTGTGGATGGTAGTTCACGTGCTCTGAGGTGCTTCTGTGAAACAGCACAACTTTGGTTGTGTTTGAGAGAATTTGTCTAAGCAAACTCACTCTGGACGCTTTTTCCACCTGCAGGTTTCCTTGAGGATACAGCAGCTTAGCAGGTGTATAGTGAAGGCCTTTCCTTTGCTGGTCAAATGTTTGCTCATGTCCTAAATATAACTTCTGGGAATCTGTGTTTGCTTTGGAGCTGGGGAACACTTTTCTCCTTTACCCTCTTTATAGATTCTGAGGATTTAAGCACAGGATTAACATTAAACATGTGAATATTCTCCATGGACTCATTTTTTGGATCAAAGGCAGAGCGCTCAGTCTGCTGAGAGGATGGAGCCCACGACCACTAAATGCAGGGAGCTGATCTGCTATGCTTGTCTAAAAAGGGTGTATGATATGAGTGCTTGGGATTTATGTCTGTCTGTGCCCCAAATCCCTCTGCTAACTGCTGTCTTGGTGTTCCTTATCTACAAAGTGCTTACAAGCATTAGCAAACCTTTGTGATGCTGCTGAGACATGGTGTTGTCCCTGTTTTCCGGAGGGGGATGCCGAGAGAGTTTGGTGATGTTTGGAGGGACCACTGTGGGTTATGGCCTAAGATGGGCATTGGACCTGGGGCTTTGAATTCCCAGCCCAGTAAGGCGGCAGGAAAGGGCAGCAGCGCTGGGTTCAACATTGCCATCTTTCACATGCTCAGAGTGCTCCGCAGATTTCCATCCCGACACTGAGGCTGCTCATATCATCCACTGCATCTGACTCCGATGCAAAGTGCCGTCTGTCTGCAGGAGTGAGCAGTGGCCTGTTAAGGGAAGGAATCTCAGAGGAAATTGTGTGTCCGTGCTGGTTCCCAGCCTCGCTGGATGTTGCAGGCAGAGCTGCTGTGTCCAGATTCCTCTAAGCTGAGTTTAGAGAAAGGGGAATTTTTCCATCCTCTCTAAGTGCAGTGATTTCGTGCTGATTTAAAGACACTCAGAATGCCTCTAACAGAGCGGGGAGCCTGAGTCCATGTATATAAATACAGACACACTAGGTGTGTGTGCCCATGAGCTGGCAAATGAATCAGTTTCCAGATCTGGAGTTGGCATTGTGTCACTTTTGGCTCCGAGGTGTTGGGGCTTTTTTTTTTTTTTTAAACTGTTCCTGGTTTTATTGTGCTCCACTTGCATTAGAAGAATTTCTCAAAAGAGGATGAGTGAGCTTTGAAGGTGGAGGAATGTGCATGGCAGATCTGACTGATCTTGCAGGGCAGAGCAGAGGTGAGAAGCCAGTGTCTGCTTTCCTCCCTTGCCCCTCCCAGACCAGTGTGGGTGCGATGCCAGGGCGTTGGGAAGCTGTGGTGGCCAGGCAGGATGGTGCTGGGTCCAATAAACCCCGACAAAGGCAAATTTCTGTGTGTTTTGAGGTTTCTTCCTTTAGGAAATGAGGTTCATCAGAATCCAATGTTCCGTAAAATAAGGCGAGTGACAAATTTGCACCAATTGTGGAGTTTCCCACAGGACAACTGTCTGCTGTACCTGCACATACAAACGTTTGTGAGGGACAGACAAGCCCTAATTGGGAATTTACTGCCTTTATGTGCTTTGTGAGTGAGCCACAACCATCCTGAGCTTTTGCATAGACATAATGGCATGTTTTCCTTTTTCCTTTTATCCTCTGTAGGGAACCTGTGTTCTTCTGAACTCCTGTTCCCTTCCATAAGTGACCCAATCAGACTTCATCACTGCTCGTTAGATCAGACACTTATTAATTAATAGAAGTACTGCTCTTCCTTTTAGTCCCTACTACAGCTAAGCTCATGGCATTTACAGACAGACTTTGTTAGTCATTAATATTCTTTGTATTCTTCATCTTTGGCTTCAGAAGAGAAGGCCTTTCATCTTCTGCCTTGCTTTGTTTTTTAGAAGAAGCCAAGTCTGACTGGAGGAAAAAAGAAACCAAAAAAACATTTCTGTCCTGCTTTCTTATAGGCTTCCAAGCAGTCTCCCCTGCTGACTTTGTACTTCCACAGTAGACAAACATTGACTTTGTTTTCACAGAATATAGCTGCTTTTTTTTCCCCCTTGGTTTACCTTTTTGATTCTGCCTCAGCAGCTTGACAGGACAGGATTAATTAGCAGCCACTGCCTTTTTTTTGCCAAAATTTTCATTCTTTGCTCAACTTTTCCACCTGATTTTTTGTATCTGCAGTCAAGTTGTTGTAAAGAGAACGTAAACATGTGTGTGAACTTAGAAAAATTGTGAAGGGTTTCCCTGGCTTGGAGGCTGAGATTGCTGTGATCGATCTGTCGATTCTTTTTTTTTTTTCTCTAAAAGAAATCAAAATACTGATACCTAGGAATGTGTTTTGCTTCTGTGTACTGAGAGTGGTGTGTGCATGGGCAAGTACAATAACAAATGCTGTTCCTCAGCTGGGGAGGCCTTTGTTTCCATCACTAAATTCTTACTACTTACTTGTAAGTGGTCAATTCTTTGCTACTCTGCAGTGCTCACTAAAAGGAAAATAGGGAGGCCCAGCATTGGTTGTCTGTGATCATATGAAATCTCACAGGTCATTTCTGAAAAGCAAGACCAAAAGATTAAAAAAAAACTTCTGGCCTGGGCTATCTGTTTTCTTCCTGAGGTTCATGAACTGCTTTTTTTGAGTGTGCCAGGAGTTCATCTCCATTCTGCTCAGGCTCCCTCACTCATGGTGCACATCGCAGCGCGATCATTATGTGTGATTACCGCATTTTTGACCTATTTAAAAGTGTCTGGCTGTGAAATTCCAAAGATTCTAATTCAAGCTATAAACCAGATTATTAATGTGCCGCCGCTTACACATTTCATGGCTCATTTCCTGATTGCAGCAATTTTGAACGTGTACGTGGTGGCTGTTCCGATGTGCATAAACATCCTGGTCACCTGCCTTTGTGTACCTTCCACGGCTCGGAGCAGGTAGAGGAGAAAGCCACAAGTGCAGGAAGTTGTGATACTCCACATGGGTGCTGGCAAAAGGCTTGATGTGTTCTGGAGGGCTGGAGCCTCAGGTGAGGGTGTAGGAATGAGGATCGTGTTGGTCAGGCAAGAGAACGGGTTTCAGAAACATCCTGAGACAATCCCTTGCTCTGCCCTGTGGGCTGGAGGTGCCTTCTGAAAGCATCAGGGCTCCATCGCTGTCCCTGAATTGAGGCTTCACATATACTGAAAGTGGAACACAGAAAAGATGCTACGTGTCGTCATAGGATCTACAGAGAGCTGAGATGACTGTGAGGATCCTTAGACTTTTTCCATCACTTCATTCAAATCTGTTGACTTGTTCATGGAGCTGAAACTCTGCAGAGCCTCCTTTGTGTGCACAACAGGGAGTTTGGAGTTATGGTTACACTGATGCTTCAGCCTTTAGGGTGACCCAGTAGGAAATAATTCACCAGGGTTACAGGTGCAACTGCCAACAGTGGGTCCAACAGAGAAATTCAGGTTGAAAAACCAAGAGCAGGTGATCTCAGGTTGTGGAAGTTATCCTGTGATGCAGTGAGACACTTTTGTGTGCTGTGCGCTTGCACTGAGTCTACTCCTGGTGAAGACATAAAGAAAACCTTTTCTCAGTGTTTCATAGGATTGATTACAGGCTGAAAACTACACGTGGAGGTTTCTCCTGAGTGGGGAGCTTGTGTAAAGTTAAGTGTGTGGCTGCTGATCTTGGTGCCTTGTTCCAGAGAGGCTGGCCCTGGCCCTACATGAGCTGTCAGATAAGAATGTCTGTCTCTGGCTGAGATTAGTAGTGATTTTATACGTGTTTGGGATGCAGGATGAAAGAAAGGTTTGGAGCAGGTGAAATGGGACCTTTCAGGACTTAGGGGAGAACTTTGGTGTAGGGGAACCGCTTGCGCCTCCAGGTGAGAACAAGGCAATAAATAGGCCATGGAATTCACCACTGGACAGCAGTGTCCCTTGGGGCTCTCTGCCCCCCTCCAAGGTGAGGGGATGGAGGGAGGGGTGCAATTAGTGCTCCCCATCTCTGAGCACTGTCAGGGGACGAGGTTAGCAGTGTCCTTTGTGCTGCTGCTGTGCCAAGACCTGGAGAAGAGATTCCTGTTCCTCTCAGCCTCCGAGGAGACCGCCAGTGTCGTGTGCTCTCCTGTGCATTGGGGATGAGAGTTGTGCTGCTGTTCCTGGCGTGTGCATATGCTAAACAGCAATTCAGATGCTCAGCATGCCCTGCTTTAGAACTTCTTCAAGGCAGAGTCGCTGCCATTTGTTACTCAGTTGCTGGAACTGATTTGGGTCCTTCTGTCTGTCTGCCGAGTGAGAGGCTGGCAGTGAGGCTGGCTGAGCCCTGGCGGAAGGTCTCATTACAAAGTGTACACAGCTGGGAGAGCATCAGCTTGTCGTTTGCAGTTGTCTTATTTCTTAATGTGCTGTAGTAAATTATAAATGTACACAAACACCTACGGAGTGTTTCATTCACGAGCTGCCAGACTGCAGCGTGCTTGTCGAAATTGCTGGTTGGAGGGTTGTTTTTGTTTTGTGGGATAATTTCGTGATCTGATACCAGGCATTTCCTGAAAGTAAATCGATCACATGAGAACCACGTGTTCATTAGTGATTCTGCTAATTAAAATTTGGTCCTTTATTTCATTCCATAAGACCTTCTGTACAACAGCCTTTTTACTCTTAATGGCAGTTATTAGCTGCTATTAGATCATTTAAGGAAGGTCATTATTTGCTAATAGGGGCTTAAGAGCATGTGCCACTGCATCCTGTAGGCCAACAGAAGTATTTAAGACTAAAGACTGTTAGGAGAATGTGCAAGAGGTTTATATAAATAGGGATGGTTCCAGGGAGTCCCTCTCATGGCATTACTCACATGCCTCTCTCCTGGGCTGCAGCAGTGCTAACAGTGATCCAATTTGTGTATTAAGGCAAGGATCTTCTGAAGTGGAACCACAAATGACAGCAGAATTATGATTAAAGGGCGGTCAGTACTGATGGCAAGCCCAACATAACATACAAGTCTGGCTGTGGTTTAGGAGCATGTGCCCATCTAATAAGCAGCTTAACTTGGTGTATTACTGTGAAATAGAAAGAACCATGGAATATTTGATGTGAATAGTAGGCTGGATTTCCCTGTCACTTCGTATTTATGTTGAGGGAGCTGCCCTGGTTTAGCCAGGGTTACTTCTGAATTACACCCAAACGAATGAGAAGTGAATTTCCTCTTCTCATCACCTTTCTTTTTAATCTGAAAAGAGCCAAATAAAATAATTTATTTGGTTTAGCCCTAGATTTCAATTTTTCATATCAGACAAAACGTAGCCAGTAAGACCAATTGGTCCAAATGTTTTATTTTTCCCGATCAGCTGGTAACTGATGCAACTTGGTTCAACTCCATTAAAGAAAATGGGTGTTGTTTGTTTCTCACTAATGGGAGTTGAATTGGGCCATTAAAGGCCAATTTCAGGAGAGATATTAGCAAATACTAAGGCTTGATCCGCAGTCAATAAATCAGCAATTGCTGTCTACACAATAGCAGGTCTAGTAGGTGTTTGAGTGTCTTTGAGATTGAGAACCCTCCTCTTGAGTATTGCTTCTTTAAGTTTCCTGCAATCAAAAGTTAAATTGAGATAAAACCAGTGACTTGCTCGTGTCTATTCAAGGTGCTCAAAATTTATGTTCTTCACTGAGAATAGACTGTGCTCTGCTGTGCTCGGGTGGGGGAAAGCAGAAGCCGTTCCCCTTGAATTATAAATAACCTTCTGAATGTTTGTATTCTGAAGGAGGTATTCAACCAGCCACTGAAACGGTATTTCCAAGTTGTCTTAAGGCACTTTCCTCATCGTTTCTGTGAGAGGTGTCCAGGTTTTATTTTTTGTGAGCTTTTACACGAGCGAAGTTTCCGCTTAAGATTGTCGTGTCTCTCTCGCCTCCCCTCCTGTCAGGATTCTCCATTACAAGCCACGTCCAAATATGTCCGTGGTATGCTCTGGAAAGAAGAGCCCGTTGTACAAGGCTGTGTGTTTGTGTTTCAACAAGGACCACAAGAAGTGGGAGGTTCTGTCCTGCACACCTCCTATCTTGATGTTTTGACAGGCCCCGTTTAAAAACTCTGAGGGCAAGTGATGTTTTCTGTGCACGTGTGGAGAGGAATGTGCCAAGCGCTTGAGATGGTGGGGACTAGGAGGACACATGACAACTGCTTTGTGTAAGATGATCTGTGTTGGGGGAACAAATGGTGCATTGGGATGACAAATGGAGCAGCAGAGGTGCAGCTGGGCTGCCAGGGCTGTTCGAGGGCAGAGGTACCGACGAGCGGCTCCGTGGAAGGAGTTGGGAGTCAATATAAACAATTTCCTGCTAGGTTTGAGCTTTCTGATGAATTAATGATATCATTCTCATTGATTTAACTAAATCAGATTCCAGAGTCTTGATTTGCAGAGTTTTCTGGCTGTGGTTTTATAACTAGACGTGCAAATAAGTGGCCTTTATTTTCTTGGGTGGGGTGTCTGGGGATAATTAGTGCATTTATCAAGGCGTCCTTCCATGTTGGAGACAGGCTGGTATCCACTTGTGACAGACAGAAACAGAGACAGGGAGATTATGGGACTTGTCTAGAGGCTGCTGTGTGATGTATCAGAGCACAAGAGCTAAGTGCTGACACCCTGACAGCCAGATCGGTGCCCTGAGTCATGGATCGCTCTTCCTCTGGGCCATTCTGTGACTTTGCCCTTCCTCAGGAGGGCAAACAAATACTGCCCAAACCTGGCACTGATCCTGCGCCAGGGCGTTCCTGCTGTCAGCAAGTCAAGCTCAAGTGCAAAGACTTGAAGTTTCTGTACCTTCCCAGCTTGGCTTTTCGCCTGGTGGGACAACATGAGCTGATGTCACATTGTTCTGAATGGTTTTGGTTTCTCTCAGGAGTTTGAATGTGTGTGTTGGCTTTCCAGGAGATCAAGAAGGAATTAAAGCTTCATTCTGCTTAATTGTTCGTCAACAGCTAAAATCGTGACAAAATTACTCCGCCCCAATTAGTAAAACAACAATTAGGCAGACATAATTAGAGTCAATAGCTGAATTTTATTTATATGTATCTTCTTATTTCTGCTAATTGCTGTGTTGAGTAACAAGTTTAGCAAGACCAGTTTATAAGATGAATGACAATAAAATCATGGAAAGAAGACAATTTCTTTTCCTTATGGCAGGACTGAAGAATTTGTACCCACGAGTTAGATTTGCAAAGCCTTTGGCCCTCCATCATTGGTATTTTTTTCCTAAAAACAAAGATGCTGTCAGCTCCAGTCACCACTTCCCCAAAAGGATCGTTTACCTTTCATAAAAAATAATAAAGACCTGTGTAAATATTATCCATATGCTACTCCTGGATTGTATTAGTGAATTATGTCAGTGTTTGTGGTGTGAGCAGCCCCGTTTCATGACATCACTTGAAAAATGCAAGACATTCACATGAGTTATTTGGAAGATGGTGACAAGCCTATTTGGTCGAGCTGTGACTTAGGGCGTTTCCAAGCTCAGAGCAGAGATAAACATTCGTGACCAAGAGTGGCCAGTGCTGGGCTGACAGACTTCAGCCCATGTGCTCCTGGGAGGATGGCCCTGGGGCTTTCCAGTTTGCTGGACTTTCCCAGCGTGACCTGTGGGACCAAGTGCTTCGAGGCACCAGGCAGATGGCTCTGGAGATCTTTGTTGTGTGGCCTCCAGAGATTTCAAAGGGGGGAGTTGTGACAGCCTGTGTAGTGTTGGGTCTCTACCACACCTTTGTGTTTCCTACCCATGGATTTACTGAGGTTCTCGGATAAGCTGTGTGTTGCCAGGACGTACTGTGGAGCTCAGGAGTAGAAATGGAGACATGGAAGAATCTACGGTTGTGGTTGACCTCTTAAACTTTAGACTTGCACCTGACAGTGCTGGCTGGAGCAGATGTTTGCAGTGGTGGCCAGAGCTGGGGTTTTCTGACCCAGAAAAAAGGAGATACTCGGGGACAACCTGGATTTGGATTTGGGTGATGAGAGTGTGCTATGGGCAGCTGAGGTCAAGGTAACCCCAGCACCCTTCCTGCTGGAGCTGTTGTGCCCTGCCTTCCCCATCCTGTACAACAAGGACAACTGGTAGTAAAGAGCAATGAGGGAGCAGCTTTTGCCTGCATCTTTTTATGATTTGTTCTAGTCCCCGAGCCTTCACTGTATTATCTCCTTAAATCTCTGTGCCTGACACTTTTGCTTTAGCACAGTTGAATATATTACTGTCCTGGGCTGTAAAAGAAAAGCGTGTGCTTGCAAACCTCTGTAGGCTCCCTGGGAGGGTTTGGAGTAAGTAAATCTCCCTGCTTCAATTCTCCCTTTTCCAGGAGTGAACTGCAATTGCGAGGGTTAAATTGCTAATATGCAAATTTGAGATGAAACCTTCTGTCTTTGCAGCGTTTTCTGTTTGAATTGCTCAGAAAGCAGTTGCAGGTTCCCAGCTCTGCACTGTGGCTGTGCAGACACCCCAGCTGAGGGCTGGAAGGGGTTGATGACTCGAGGCACAGCATTCCCAACAGGATTGACAAAACGCACGATGAGTGTGCTCCCAACAGGGCTCTGCTGGTCACTCGACACTTGGTGTCATGCAAGATGATTTCCCCCCCCCCCCTGTTTGTTCAGTTCTAGTTATTTTCCCCTTAAAAGTCTTTGCTTACTGCTGGATGCCTTTCTCTAGCTGCCCACATTGCATTTTCTACATGACAACGTCCTCCTTCGGAAAGAATTGGGGTAACAAATTTGTGCAGGCAGCAGTCCCTAAATTCAGCTCTATTTGTGGCAGGAGTTCCAAAAAGGGCAAATGCATCTCGGAAACATTGTGACTGTTGCATGAAATGGTGATTGTGATGCATGGAACATCAGCTGCTGATTTATTTTTATTAGTGCAGATGAAAATTACTATGATGTTTCAAGTAGGGCGTAAACTAATATCTTTAATCTCATTCCAGGAGGAATATTAACTTCAAATTTTGTATTTCATTTCTTTCCAAACCACTGTAAAATGCTTCGTATGTGACTTGAGTGTCTGTTCTATCATGTTTGTGTGGGAAGGTTTCTTTATTTTCTCTTTTCATGCTCATAACAGGAAAAGTGTATTTTGATTTCTGTAGTGTTTTGTGTCATACAGACATTCCAGCTCCTTTGATCAGGAAAAAGTCTGTTTTTAACCAGGAGTGTGCACTTATCCTGATAGACAAAAGTGTGTTAGAAAATGCTTTTCCCAACAGGACGCTGCAGGTGACTTAAATTTAAAAAGCACCCAGAGTGAGAAGTCAAACGTTTGCTATCAGCAAGAATGTGTGAGCAGCCAGGACTTGTGGAAGGAACTGTTACTGCTCTTGGTTTCCTACAGTTGAAAAAACCAAAATGGTCCTGGAGACTTCGTCGATACACAAGTAGTTTCTTGGAAGGCTGACTGTAAACGGAGGTTCTGAGGAACATCCCAGTGCTTGAGTCTCCTCTTTTGGAGTTTCTCCAGCTGTCTTGCCACGAGCTGCAGGGAGGATAAGCCCTTTGTAGGCTTCAGCAGCATCCTGTGTGTGACAGGCTAATCTGCTGCCCACGTCCACACCTCGAGGTGGTTGGCAGCGTGAAGCCAGGCCTGGAAATGGAAATTAATGCTCCTCCCTGCTGCCGTTTCAGGGGTGGCACGTTATAAGAGATGAGAGGCTGTGTCCCAGCTGCCTCTGCTGCTGTGCAGCCCAGATCACACAGTTGCTGTGCCAAATCTCTGGCACTGGCCATGCCAAACAGATCACTGAAGGAGAAGTGGTGATTGTCCTGCATGACTCGGCACTCCTGCTCTGAAATACCAAAACAGAGGAGGGTAAGTAGAGTTGTGAGTAACTGTTTTCATCCCTCGATAAGTGAGCAAAAACATGGTTATAGGCAAGCCAGGACTTCTTACCTGCATGTGAGGAGGTGGATGTGTGTTTCTGTGGCATTGTCCTGTCACTGAGCACTGTTGTAAGAGAATTAGGTAGCAGTGATGTTTCCCTGGGGTTAATTGCCAGCCTAAATAGCATTGTGGGAAGATTGTAAAAGGCCTTGAAGAGAATATTACGGGAGTGAAGCATTGCTTAAAGCATTAACAGAAGATGCACGTGTAGGTGTGTTCATGCATGTGTGTAATTGGCAATGCAAAGCCTTTGAATTGGAAATCATTGGTACAGAAATACAGTTAAGGATTGAAGATGGAGTAGTTCAGTTTCTTCCATAGGGAAAAGTCGTGGTATTAAAGCAGTAAAAAGATGTATGACAAGGCATTCATTTCTGTGTCAATGTATTGATTATATACTGAAGGTGGAGTGTGTGCAGAGATGGGTCTTCTGGTTGGAAAGGAAAATTTATTTTGAGGGATGGGAAAAACCACTGAAAGTGCTGTAAGGAATGAATATTCTTATTTCTTTCTGAATGTCTGGAGAGGGTCCTTGTGAGTTTTGCTTTGTGGTTTGGGAAGTTGAGGACTGTCCTCTGTGTGGGGACAGCCTCGCACTGGTGTAAGGATCAGTGTGGCCTAAGACTCCACAGGTGTAAGAGAAGGAAAGTCATGCTATGAAAATATTTATAATGACAAGCAGTTGTACACTGCTAAAGTAACACTTGTGCTGTGAATAATTTACCATAATGAAAGTCAAGAGTTGGGCATCCTGGTGAGTTGACTTTGGCTGTTCGCAGTGAGGGTGCTTAGGGATGATCCTGAGGAGGCAAGGAAGATGTTTATTATTCCATGAAATAACTTTGATAGTCTTTCTGTGTCAGCAGCACATGATCTTTTAAGGGTTGTCATCACCTGGCCTAGGGAATGAACACCTGGAAGTGTTCAAGGTGTGGTCAAGGTGTCTATCCCTCTGTGTGCATCTCTGGTGGGTGTCCCTTCATCTGGGCTGAGCACCCCGTGTAAAGCTTCTTTGGGAGGAATTTGGAGGAGTTGGCTTTGGGAGTGTTACATACTGAGCTGGCAGGGTCCTTATGAACCTGACTGATCTCTCTTCTGTCAACCTTGTTAGTGCCACCTCTTCCATCTCTCAGTGGGTTTAAGGTGTCAGGGGGAACTCAAGTATGGATTGGGAGCAGATGTCCCTTTGTGATCTCCACCCCTACCTTGTGCCCATGTCATGTACTCACCCACTTGATGATGGTGCCCAGGTCCACTGTGCCCTTGTGCAGAGCGCTGAGGATGTTCTTCCTGTCCTGTCCACACCCCTCAAGGAGTCAGGTGCCCAGTCTCAGCCAGCTCCAGACAAAGCAGCTCACACTGTAGTTCCCTGTTTAAATCAAAGCACAGGGTGGTCCCCAGGTACTGAGACAGTGTGAGACGTGATGTCTGCGTGGTGCAGTGCAGGGTAGGGAGCCAGATCATTGCTTTATGCCACAGAGCACAGACGTGCCCTGAGGAGCTTCTGCTCACAGGAGGCAGCTCATCCCTCTGTCTCCTGAGCTTTTGCGTAACCAATAGACTGAGCTACTGTGTTTTCTTTGTCTGCTAAGTGCTGAATCTTTGTACTAACTCCTGAAGGAGGTATTAGTATATTTAAGGGTTGCTTGGTCTCAGCTTTCAAAAACACTGCCTGTATTCCTGGATGAAGATATTCTTGGAACACTTACTTTAGTGTGATCCCTCCTGTGGGCAATGTTTTATTCCAGAATAATGGACCTTTGTTGAATTTAACACAATGTTCTTTGGAAGTGGAAGCCTGTAGTCTTGTTGCACAGGAAACGCACTAATTTACTACATCTCATTAATTAACTGGCACCTATTTAAGGGAAGTTTCTTCTCTCTTGTGATGTTTAAAACCTTATCTGCCATCAAAAGTAGCACTTTAGTTTTTTAGAATTGACCTTTGATTTTATGAGTGATTCCTCCTGCATATTACAAGTAATTTTTCTGCTGCTTGTTGTTGTGAAAAAGGGATCTCAGCTCTGAGAATTACACTTTAAGCTGCTCAGGATTGTCGCAGCCCTGCTCTTGCTGCCAGAAGCTGGTGCTGTGCTCAGGACAGCGCGTCTCTGCCGCCCGACGTAATATTCTACGTGATGAAAAACTAAAGTAGCTTGGGTTTTTTTGTTTTTTTTTTGATTCCTTGTGTAGCCCCCACCACTCCTGGGCGGTACAAGATTAATCTTCTGGCTGCCAATCTACAGAGCTTTGCCCAAACCAGAGACGTGCAGCAACGCCTGCACTGCGCCAAGTGCATCAGACAAACCTCGCTGCCTTTCCCAGCAGGCGTGGATACAACTGTGCAGACATTTCTCCTCAGCCACCTCGTCTTTGCTCCTTCCCTTGCTTCACTTTGTCATTTCCAGGTCACTTGCCTTGCCTTTGTCAGCATGTTTAGCCTTGCTGGGTGTAGGCGCTGCCCTCAGGAGCACCGTCATGCATAGTAAATTCACGGCTGCGACCACGGCATGAAGTGGCCCCTCCACTCAGGAGCCAGAAACAGCCACGGGGAGGAACAGACAAGCTGCTGACCTTCTGGAGGTCAGTTCTCTGCAGCCACATGGGCACCTTCCACTGTCCTCCTGCGTTCTGGGTGCTTGGGTGGCCCTTGTGCAAGGGGGTCCCCTCCTCTGCCACCCCTGGCTGCTCTGACTTGTCTTCGCTGGTGCCTGAGCCAGTCTATTTTAGTAATGCAATTACTCACATTGAGCTTAATCAATGAGCCACAGAGCAATCTACTGGTGCCTCCAATCAGTGGAATTACTCAGAAGGATCAGAATGAGCTTCTCTCTCTGAAAATGAAGCTGTCATTCACACAGAAATGAGTTCAGGGAAACCTTGTTCTTTATGCAGGGTATGCTGTGACTCTGAGTACCTGTTCATGTAAGTCCTTGTCTTGCTGTGATGTAAGAGTCGGGGTCTGTGTATATTTGGGAGCATGTGGGTCCTGAAAGATGTTGAGGAATAACCTTACCAAGAGGAATAACCTTACCAACAGAGTCTCAGTAAAGGGCCGCAGAGAATCCTGCAGCTTGCTGTCTCTAATGCTGGCAGCACCAGTGCAATGGAGAAAAGATTGTTGCAGGTGGGCATCTCTAGGACAATGTGGGCACATCTCCCACTGTGATCACTGCCTGAGGTGGGAGTTTGTGCTGTGCCTGGTACCTGCTGGTGAGAGCCTGCTGCCCCTGTGTCCTCACACCTTTGGCACCAAACCCTGAGCACACAGTGGGTAGGCAAGTCCTCCTGCCTCTCTCACATGTGCTCTTCCTTCCAATTTACAAAAATGCATGGAGGGTTGCAGGGAGGGATTTGGGTTGGAAAGTGGCACTCCTCTGTGCTTGGCAGGACTTTGTCCAGGCTCACAGCTGTATGGAGGGGAGGCCAGATGTGCCCCCCTGGTTTGAGCGTGCCTCGGCACAGCTGTGGGGAGGAATCCCACAGACTCCCAGCCACGTGCTGGGATTTTTATGTGCACAGCTCTGTTGTGTGTTACACTGCAGACCTGCCTCTGGCTGCTGACTGGCCCCAAAAATCCACAGAGTTGTCTCCTCCCTGACGTTTGCTGGATGCCACTTGCTCTCTGAAAGCGTGGCTTGAAGGTTTTACCCTGCCCATGAACTGATGCCAAAACTGAGTCTCTCTTCCCTTCTTTTGGGGCTGTGCCTCTCCTTCCTCTCCCTTCCCTCGGGTTTGCAGGTTGTGTGGCTGCCAGGAGTGGGCTCCCTGGGCAATGCTCAGTTTTGACGAGGGGCAGAGCAGTCCTTGGAGGGTTTTTAACCTCTTAGGGTGTTAATTTTCTGCTGGATCAGCAAATTGAACAGACTTGCCCTACTTTCTGCCAGTTGCTGTCTCTGTTGCAAGAAAAGCAACAGGCAGAGGTGGGAGAGCAGGATCTTTCCTTCATGCTGAGCATGGTCACATCAGATTGTGTTTAACATCCAAAGGCTCTCTTGCCTAATTCTTACCTTGGATGTGACTGCAGATGGAAAATGCTGATCTTTTATGTGATTATTGTTGGGTTGTGCATTTCAAAATGCAGCCACAAATAGCTGTTTGGCTTCAAAAAGCTGAAATGTTGGGTGCATGGAGGCATTAATTTATTGTCAGGCTCTTATGCTGTTTGACTTAAGTGAGAATCAGATGATGGGATCCAAATACTTCCACGCTTTCAGATTTGGAAATACTTCCACCTAATTTCCAGCTCCCAAGCTGGAGATTAGGTCCAAATGTTCATGGTGATCCTTCCCATAATTCCTCATCCCAAAGGGCATAACACTCCCCTGCCCATCTTTGGGCCTTCAGCTCAAGTTCTTGTGTTCAGCTGCCGTCCCTGTTTATCCTGTGCTGTCCTGCAGAGGTGAGGGGGAGCTAAATCTGAAGGTATTTTGAATTGCCAAAGCCCTGTGTAGTTGAAATTTGGTTGGGAGGAGGGTTTGCTCTATGCCACGTTACTGTTATTTTAAGGTGTTGGGTTTGGGAGTTTGGAGAGTTTTCTTGCTTTATGTGTAATTAAATTAATTTTGTAATCTTCACAATGGATGTTTGTGATGCAGAAAAAGCTAGTCTAGGGTTCCTGCTGCTCAGAAAAACTAAAGGGAAAATCGAAAAATGTCCAGTTGGGTCCAGTTTTTCAATTAGCTCAGATCTCTGATTAGGGAGCCCCAGATGTGCACAAGTAAGGGATGGCTCCAAAACACCAGTCTGTCTCGGGGCACGTCTCTGGCATTGCTGTTTGCCTTGATTTATAGGAATAAGTGGGGTAACACCATGGTGTTTGTTGGCAAGATGGGAACTTCCCCATGGCAGCCTCTGCAGGCTTTAGGCATCAGTTCAGGAAAACACAGAACCATGTGAACACACCCCCATCTCTGCTGGGTGGGACATTGATGTGTTGACTAAATGTGTTGACTAAATTCTGGGCATGAGTGGCCTTGTTGGCTGTTGCATTTTGGAGAACATGTTTAAATGATTTACTGACCTGGGGCCTGCATTCGGATGTGAATATTAAAAATGAAAACTCAAGCATCCAGTCCAGATTGTGAAGCTGGAAATGCATCTTTTCAGGGCAGTCTTGAGGATTTAAACAAACATTTTCCATTAAGATCAATGGAAGATACATGCCTCAACTCCTGTAAGCTGCTTTGAAAAACATCAATTGATACATCAGTATGAAGCCCTAAATTCTGGATGTCTTTGCACTGTGCTCTCACCTCTGAGGGCTGTGTAGCCTTGTCCTGGTCACTGTTTTGCATCAGGACCCTAACTGTCCTTGTCACACTGCTGCCAGCCCCCTGCAATTTTATCTTTAGTGTCATCATACATCCTTAGTTTTATCTTAAAATGAGGAAATTCCAGTTTCCAGTGGTTGTTTCCACTTAGCATGTGTTGCAGGGGGGAGGTGAACATTTACAACACTTCAATATGTGAAGGAAGCACTTGAAACACTTGAAACACTTTGACAGCATTAACCATAAGCGCCCAGAACCCCAAAGGGAGCAGAAAGTTGATAGGTTTGCACATGTGTTTTTGAATCTCGAGGTTTTAATGTGGGTCTCCTGATCAGTGGGAGGCCTGTTTCGCTGCTGTGGAGTGTTTGATGCCAGCCTGGCACACACAGCCTCACAACCTCCCACATGGGCATCGGCCACACACGTGTGTTGGGAGACCAGACCAACCCTGCTGTGTTTTAGCATGAACCTCAGCTGAAAAACTCTCCTCCCTGCCCCTCTGGAAAGCACTCAGGGTTGTTCCCAGCTCCTCACGTTTCTTGATGCTGTGGCTTGTCTTCAGTGGTGCTCCAGGGATCCCAGGTTGGTGTAACAAGTGTAATTTGTATGTGCTCTCTGTAGAGCTGCTCTGGTTTTTTGGAGGTAAAACTGTTTTCCTTCAACTCTGCCTTTTGTTCATAGGCTTCGGTGCTTGAGGCAGAGCGTTTCATTAAAGATTTATGTAAAGCAGGGGCTGGTCTCTGAAGCAGGAGGATGAAGCTGTGCTCCGGAATGCTAATGCAGAGCTGGAGCAGTTGGAGATGTGCAAAATGCAGCACCCATTGGCACGACCCAGTGTTCCACCCAGGAGAGGGAAGCTTGTACCACCTTTATCTTTGCCACCCGGTAACTTTGAGGCTTGTTCATGTTTCAGCTTAGGTGAGGAACCAGAAACACCCTTCAGGCAGGCCTGGCCAGGAGCCCTGAGCACACAGGGGTTTGGCTCTGGAGATGGGGGGGGTGGCAGCTGCCAGCCTGGAGCCTGTCCCTGCACCCAGCTGGAGGTGTTGGGAGAAAACCACAGCTGTGGGATCTTGGTTCTCTTTCTGCCCTGTCCTTCCTTCTCCAGCTGGCATGAGCAGGATGTGGAAGCTCAGCTTATGTTTCCTGCACAGAGATCTCGCTGGTAACTTGTGGCTGAAATGTGTGGAGGGTGAAGTGGGGCTCTTCTCCTCCAGCGCTGTCCTGGTGCATGGGAATCCAGGGGCTCAAACACCGAGACACTTGTGAGAATTCAGACCTGGTGTGGGTGGCTTCACTGGCACACCTGGCACTTGCTGCAGTGCTGCTGGAAACCTGCCTTGTGCAAGAGCCTGTGTTCATCCAGAGCCAGGGGCAGGGACTCTGCCAGCCCCATCCCCAGCTGGTGCAGAGCCAAGCAGCCTCTGTATCTAACAGCATATGGAGCTTCCCCTGGGCTCCACAGCTGCACACAGGAACCCACGTGTACTTTTGCAAGACAGGGGTTTTTTTTGCTGTCCATGGCAGGTGGCAGCTCCTGTTCCCAACTTTGCAGGCAAAGCTCCTTCCTGTAAGGATGCACCCACAGCTCCCGGGGACTTGTTAGCCTTCAGCCATGCGTTAATGTATTGCTGAGCCGTTCCTTTGACTGTAAAAGGCATGACAGGAAATGGGGCTTGTATTTGTGGAAATGTAATTATGTATGTTGTGTAAACTAACTAGTAAAAGTAATTCTGGAACTCACAACAGGGCAAGATTTGAATACTTATTAACCAAAACAATGGGAGTTGCTGTGTGGGTTGGAGTAAACAGCTCTGTCCTACAGGAGAGGTTGTAAGTTGTTGTTCTGTCCTCAGTTTATAGCCCTGGCAGCTGGAAATGACCATGGTGCAGACACAGTGTAGGAGGCTTTGGCAAATGTGGTCTTGGATTGTCTCTGCTGTGTTACAGGATGAAAAACAAGCCTGGCTGCACAGGCGGTTCACTTGCAGCTAATCTCCTCAAGATAGGATCTGTGTGTTCCTTTGAAGTCATTCATGGAGAGCCATGATAATGTGGAAATCTCTTGGACTGTCTCCTCCTGCCCAGCAGCTCCAGCCAGGATCACAGGCCAGGCTGCTGCAGTGACTGGGGGAGCAGGAAATGCTGCTGGAGGGCTCTGGGCTTTCTGAGGGGGGTGGGTGGCAAACGACCTTGTCCAGGGATGGACAGAGTCGGGATTGATTTGCAGGTTGAAATTTCAGCCAGAGGAGCATCAGAGTGTGAGTGTGAAATCTCTCTGAGTCAGGGACCCCAAAGGTGTGGGGTACAGATGGTTCTTGTGGTGTGAGCTCCTGGCTTGTGCCAGCTGTGCCAAGACATTGCCCTGCTTGTGACTGAGGTGTCAGAGCCCAGGATTGAGTTAATGTCACTAATTTCACTGTATACCTGAACCAAGAGAGCAGATCATGATGCTCTCATTGACAGGTTTTTTGAGATAAGGCTCTCCACAAATTGGAGAGTCCAAGTCATCCCAGTCCTGTTCACATCCATCATCTGTGTGGAGGACACCAGCCACAACTGTGTCTTTTAACACACACACCAAGAGAAACACCCTCAGGTGGGTTTTGCTCTGCATTTTCCAGAAGCAGACAGTGCCAAGCTGTTACCTTCTATAAGAGAAAGTTCAGAGAAGCTTCAGTTATTCTGGTGCAAGTCAACTTGGCTGCAATGAGAGCAGCGCTGTAGATAAGGATTGACCAATGCTGTTACCCCAAACAAGGAATAATTCTCTAGTCCTTCTAAACCGTGCAATATGAATGGAAAAAAAAATCCAGATCTATTTCTTCATTTTTGTATGGTCTCTTTTTTGGCAGTGCATGTGGTGTAGGACAGGTAAATGTCACTTGGCTTGTCTGTGAGTGCAGCCCCATCAGCTCCCAGTGACTTTGAGCACCTCTGTAAACAAGCCCTGGAAATGGCTTTGCTGATGGTACAGACCATGTTGGATCTAGAAATAACCGTTTGGCAGTGACAAGTTGTTGTTTCCCAGCAGCTTTGGAGGACAGGGTACACTTGATATAAATCTGTCAGGTAGGGTTTCAGGTTTGCCAGGGCTGTAAGCAGTGGTTTATTGAGCTTATTTATGATGTGGCACCTAGGAAATGAAATGGAGAAATGTCAAGTGCTTTCAATACCAGCCAGCACAGTTTAATGCCCTCTCCCCCTTGCTTGGAAGCTCTGTCTTGGCTTCCTGCCGGAAGCATATTATTGTAATAAAACACATTCACATTCTAGGTGGTAAATGGAATTTACCCGATAATTAAAACTGGAAATAAAATAAGTGCATTCATCATCATCTTCATTCCCAGCATAGCTGACATTCTTCCCACTATATATGGGATAAAAATGTGCACCTCGAGCTTTTTAGCTGTTCATGGCGTAATGACCAAATCCATCTGGGAGAGTCTTGGGAATTGAAGCTGAAGGAAAACCACACAAAAGCCAGGTCTGAGCAGTTCCCCTAAATGACAAATCCAGTCTCTTCTCCTTTGGACTTTGGCCTGATCTGGAGCCCAGGTTCCTTCCAGGCTGCTGGTTGTTCCCACTGTACAAAGAACAGCCTCGAGTCCCTCAGCTGAGTAACCATCTGTCTGCCCTCCCACGCCGACACCTGAGGATGAGATAATGCTGAAAAGAAAACAAATCATTTAAATAATTTTAAAGCCTCAAATACGTCTTTCCACCATCTTTAAACTTTCCAGTGAGGGTTTTTTTTTGTCATGTGTTAATAGGAGAGATACGTCCTTCGAGATAAAATTTGCTTTTACATTAGAATTATGCATTCAGTTTGGTTGTTTCGTAATTGTGAAAAGAGGGTGTGTTTGATGCCTCTGTTATAACCCATGTGCTGAGCATGGGTCAGTTGGACACACACAAATTAGTTGGATTCAGACCCAAGGGCCAGCAAACTTGGGGACAGGGAAGAGTGACACGAGCTCTGCAATCTGTTTTATAAGTTATGTCTTTTTTTTTTTTTCTGATTACTGAGTAAAGCCTTAGTAAGCACAGCCACATAATCCAGTACAAGTAGCACAACTGAGCACAGCAATTTCTTTTCAGAGGACTGCTTGCTAATGTTAGGATAAACTTACACAAAATGGAAAAATTCAAGACAACTTTGAAATGAATCCTGAAGTGCAGCTAGAGGGATCTTGGATTAAAAACCTCTTGTGTGCTGCTTTATGAGCAAACAACTTCATCCGTGATAGATTGGGAGCCCTGAGCATACATAACAAGGCAATTAAGAGAAAGCACAGTCAATGGAATAATATTGCATTATCTTTTTTGTTTCACATAAGTCCTGTATCTCCTTTCCACTGCCAGTTTGCTGTAAATTGCACCTTGTCATTAATAGGATTATTGATAACTCTGCCAAAAAGAGCTTCTGCAGAATTTACTGTTTGCTAAAATGCCTGCTTCATCATTTAAAACTGTTACTAATATGCTTTAACCATAAATCTCGTACAGTTAATGCTCTGGGTTACAGGCAGCAGCAGGCAGAGCTCTGGGTGTTGCTCAGGCTGGGTGACAGGGACACTCTCCTGCTCTGAGCTGCAGTGTGACCAGCTCTGGAGGTTTTGTAAGCCCTTCAAAGTGAATTTGCCCTTCCCCCGTGGGGCAAATTCGGGGGTGAGTTCCAATACTCTGGATGAATTGGCTTGAGCTCAATGCTCAAATGCTCCCCAGACAACTCTCAGCCACGGGGTGCATGTCACACGCCTGGCCCTGGGAGGGATGGCTGCAGGCTGTGGGGTTGTTTGGGGCTGGAGGACAGAACTGTGGCTGTAGGTTTCTCCAAACCACTTTTCTTTGCCCGTCTCTGCAGTCTGGTCTGGTTTCAGGCAGGTGCTCCCTGCCCTTTATGGTCCTGTCCTGTGCCTCATCGTGGTACTTCTGTGGAAAGGGCTGGCACTGCTGGGTCTCCTCTGCCCTGGGACAGTTTCCCACCCCCTCCTTGCCTGTTGTAGTCCCAGAGATGCTGAGTGGGATTTCAGAGCAAGGCTTTGATAGTGGAGGTGCCGTTGCCCATCGCTGCAGTTTATTAGGAAGAATTATGTTGTGGGATTATCCAGGACTGGGCAGTGCTTTATGGCTGACAGGTCTGAAAGCTGCAGAGGATTTGGGGAAATGAAAATAGATGATTGCCCCGTCTCTGGTGAGCTAGAGATCATCTGTCACTGCTTTTGCAGTCCCACCTCCAGCTTGAATCTTGAGTTGTTGCCTGGAGCATCAGGCTCATTCAGGTGATTGTTGCTGTACCTGCTGTGCCCTGTCCTTGTGTAGTATTCTCTAGTCCTCAGACTAAAATAAGCCAAATTAATTTAATCACATCCGTGAGACATGATTTACTGTTGTTTGATGGAGCCGTGTGGTGTCAATCTGATGTTGAAACAAGACATGACCAGACTTGCTGTGGTACCATCGTGAAGTTTCAGGACGGTAACTGAATTCGGGCTAAGCGAGGATGGTGGAGAGCAGTTCCCTGGGATGTCCATCCAGTGTGGCACTGTCACATATTGGATTCCACGGCCTGCATGGGCTTGGAGCAGTGACCACTACGTGCTCCTGCAGCCCCTTG
This sequence comes from Pitta sordida, assembly GCA_013390025.1. Lineage (NCBI taxonomy): Eukaryota > Metazoa > Chordata > Aves > Passeriformes > Pittidae > Pitta > Pitta sordida. The sequence goes on along the minus strand of WEKX01005687.1, from coordinate 65,439 downwards.
AGCTCGTGTAAAGCAGGGATTGAGGCAGCCTGCTCAGTCATTTAGAATATGATTGTTCTCTCAAAGCAGCAGTTTGTCAGACTCGAATTTTAAAATTACACTGTATTTTGCTAGGACTTGGCAGGACTTCTGCAAAGCCTAGGCTTTTAAAGTAGTGCCCCAAAAAAGCTCATTCCTGGTGCAGTCAAAAACAAAACGAAAAGGAAGAAGAAAGAGTGGTTTGAAATGAACCGTTTGTTTGGGAGTTGGGGTTTTTTGTTTGTTTTTTTAAGAGAATGCTGTCTGAAAGTCTTGCTTTTGAAGATGTGTATTCCCACACTGAGTCACATCCAAGGTTCACACGCAGCAGCCCGGCTGGTGCTTCAGAGGTCGATATTTGTGGAGTACTTCAGCGATGCTGGCAGTGGTGTCTCACAGAGGAGGGCTACAGGCATGCCCTGAGATAAATTGATTCCAAAGGTAGGCGCTGCCTCTTGGCTGCTTTTAATTTCCCTCCCCCTGGGCTCCCTGTGCTGGTGTGATTACAGCACACACCAGGCTGGGGTTGCCATCTTTCACTGGGTGACAAGGACAAGCATTTTTTGCCTTCAGAGAGACGGAGGGTTTCTCTGTTGTGTGTCACTGCCGTCTGGGGAGCAGGTAACTGCGTGTCACCTGTGACAAACACGGCACTAGAAATAAGTCTGCTGAGGGTTAAGAGCCTCTATGTGGAGGTTACGTGGCTGTTATGCTACTAAATGTCACTTTAACTTACAGAGTCTCACTCCAGCCTTATTTCTCAGTGCTTGGGCTGGGGAGTGCGTGGTTTTGTTGCTTCTACTCGTGAAGAGCATCACTCAGTGTGAGTGAAGACACCCGTCTGAAACCGTGATGTACAACCCCATTAAGCCCCATTAGTTAAGAGCTGGACTGGTTACAAACGAGGGTAAACCGCACACTCCACTCTGTGTGTGTGTGTGTTTAATTTGCTGAACAAAGGGTGGGGTATTAAGAGACACCCCTGCGACACATTTGGTGCCATTTTGAGCCAGCCCAGGTCTGGGAGAGCAATTATTATTTTAATCAGCAATGTGAGTCATCCCCAGAAGTGCCGGCTCAGGTTGGATTGCCGAGCTCGTATTGTCGCTGAAGTGTGAGACGTGAAGTAGAAAGAACACAACGTGGTATTTAGCTGCAAGACTGAGCTCAAGATGCTGACAATTTGAAAAGGCTGGGTTTTGGCTTTGTGTGCCAGACAAATTTACTGTAGGAAGAGCATGTTTGCCACACGATGATGTCATTTTCGTAGAGTCACTTTGCAGATGGTGCCCACAGCTCGGCAGAAGGCTTGGGCTGAGTACAAAGACCTCTTCGGGATTTTTCTAAGTGTCCTGGTGGGAAGAAAGCCAGTGCTGATGTGATAGGGAAAGGAAGAGAGCGAAATGACTCACCCAGTAAAATTCCTGCCTGAACTTACCTGCAAATCAAGTGTCAGTGAACTGCCTGGAGAAGGTGAAAATCATCAAAGATTTGCAGAGAGAGAGAAAAAACCCTTAGGATTCTACAGAGGATGGAGACGTGGTGCTGGACCAAACCCTTTCTTTGTGGAAGGGTCGTTTGGAACTTGGAATCTCCTGGAGGCTTTTGTAGAAATGAATAATGATGTACTGAGCTCCAGAATAACCTCTTGACTCTGGCGTTGCATGGGGTGTGGGGTGGCAGTGAAGCAGAATGAAGGGCTGGTGCAGCATGAAAAGCTTTAAAAGTGGAGGATCTGGGAATTTTGAAGTTGAGTTCTCATGGAGAAGTCCCTTGGCTGGCAAAATGGACTACAGTCCTGGAAAATTGGTGGTGAATTGGACCATATGTAAGATGGAACTTTTTGTCTCCCCAGGTAATTAGTGGTAGATGTGTATGTACTCTCTATGTTAACATAAATTTTAAACAAGAAAGCAATTGTATATTTTTGAGTGGCAGGCACACACTGAAAAATGCCCTGGACAAAAAAGAATATTGGTCATTAGTGTGGTAAAAAGAGACATAATGGGCTAAATCACTTAATTTCCCACACATTTCCGGATTTGGCCAGTGCAAAAGATTTCACTGAAATGATCACAAAACAGACTGAGATAATCTTGGCCAATATCCTTCTTTTTTGACAAAACAGATTCTAATAATAAAGTCCTGCGCTTGATCACTTCTGTCAATGAAAGGCTTTTCATGGTCCCTCCTTTTCACAGGGTTTAATGGGCTGTGGTGGCACTGCCAACCAGCCCAGAGCAGGAAGGGAAGGAGAGCTTTGTGCTGGCCTTGGCAGGAAGGTCAGGGCACAGACCTGGCCCCAGTGTGGTGGCACTTGCAGGGACCAGCTGGGGGCTTTATTAAATGCGTTGAGTGGAAGTGAAAGGAAGGGTTGGTGTGAAGGGGGGGAATTTTCACAGCTATCTCTCAGTGGAGGATAGTGCTTGAACAAAATCCTTATTGAAGTGTGGAGGGAGTTCAGGGTGAGCTCCTTGCGTTTCCCAGGAGGGCTCCCAGGGTCTCCTGGCCCTGCTGAGATGCAGGGAGGTCTCCAGGTGAGGTGATGTGACTTCAGAGTAGGTAAATAGCCATTCTCTCTCTGGTTTTCAACTCTGCAGCTTCTCTGGAGCTCAGTCTGTTAAAACTCTTTGAAAAACTGAAATAACCATGGGCTCTGTCTAAAACTGAGTTACATCTTGTTCTGTTCCTGTAGATTTCGAGGAATCTCTGGGCTCTTTGGGGGGGTCTTTTAATGGCTATTTCAAGGCACTCAATTTCACCACGTTGTTTCAAAGCTTGAATATTTCGGGTTTGTGGATATTCTAAGCGGGGATCTTTGAAATCCCTAAAAAACCCCAGCTTGTTTCTCTGAGTCCCAGGCATGTCTGCTGAAAACACTGGAAATGTCATAAGCAGCGATTTCACTGTACGGCTGCCCAGAGCAGACATATTGATGTTATTTAGCCTTCACTTGCCAAGTTGAGTGTTAGGATTGTGTTTTCACGTGTGAGGAAGCTCTCAGCATTCCAGAGAGCCATATTTTTATAAGCTGCATTTGGCTGTCACACCTTCTGTAGTTTCTTGATATGCAAACAAGTCTCAGTTATGTGTATATGCTCCTGGCCTATAAACTGATATCCCTGAGGAGCTCCTGATTATCCTTCCATTAACTTTTACCCTCCTCTGTTTCCCCATGAGGAGGTAACAAGTAGTCTTCCCTTCGTCATGGGTTTCCAGCTGGTTACTTCCCCGCTTCCTTCCTAAATAGATTCTCTCAGTAGGGAGGTGCAGTCTGTGAAATTTCTGCGCCGTCTAAAAGTACAGCAGGGACTGCTGAACTGGGAATTGGAACATTGGAAATGCAAGGAGAGCATCCTGGCTCTTAAAGTGCCATCCCAAAGAAGAGAGCCCACGTCTGAAGCACAGTGCAGCCAGGAGAAGGGACTTTGCTGGTTTTAGGTTTTAGGTGGTGTTTCAGTTCCTCGGCTGATCTGCTGAGAACTCTAATGGAGGCTTGTGTGAGGCTCTGCCATTCTTACATATTTCTGGTCTAATTAGCATCGTTTACAAAGCAACATTCCAACAAACCAACGTTCAACCCCACCTCTGGGTTGCACTGAGCACCACACTATTACATTCCTCACTGCCATGGTTTTCTCTTCATGGAATTCAGACTCTTTCTTAATCGGATTCCCACAGCCTGTGTCCATCACAGCTGCAGCTGAGGACATCCCAGCAAAGCATTTAGTGAGGAAATCTTCACCTGTCCTTGTCCATCCTTCTGCAACCTCCTGTGACAGTAACTGTGAGTACAACCTGAGCCCTGCTCCCAAAGAGTGGATCCACGGAGGATCAATTGCACTGGGAACCCACCCATGCAAGTTTTGATTGTTTAAATTAAATTATGATTATTTAAATTCTAAATAGCCCTAAAACAGCCTTTGGGGCCGTTCTGTGCTCTCACATATTCTGACTTGGTGCATATCCAGTTGACAAAGGGTCCTAAGTCTCTTCCTAGTTATTGCCTGAAATTGAGCATAAAGTGGTGTTCTTGTCAATATTCTTTGTTTCCAGCAGGCTGCTGGCTCAGCTTTCTTGACAATTATTCAAACTGAAATAATTATTTCGCCAAATAAACATTTCAAGACAAGTTGCATAGTTTTGGTATTAGCACACCGAGAAAAATTTGCAAATACCAGCGGCTGAGTTTTTAAATGCAATCTCTAACCTTGTCTCTGTAAATGCTGACACGAGCCACCAGTTGTATTTGGGGAGCATGGGATCCATCTGATTGCCCATGCAGAATGGAAAGTCAAGTGTTTTCTTCAATTGCATGTAGAAATGTGCAGGCTGGAGAGGTTACAGGTGACGTTAGACTTGCTTTTGCAAATCCTGCGTGTTTGCATATCTGTAGATCCATAGTTTTACCAGAAATTCCCCTACGGAGTTTCCAAGTCCTGCTGTGTGTGTGTGTCTCTTGTCTGTGCAGGTCTGGAGCCTTGGAAGATTAAGTGAGGGTGAGACATTTAGCCCCGGGGTAACAACTCTGATGTGCATTCAAATTTTGTGTCAGCTCGTTGTGTTATATTATTAAAATAGTATAATTTCATAACAGAGGTGGTTGCTGCTTTAAAAACCTCACTGTTGCACAAGCAATATGCAAAATTAATGAATGGATGTAGGTTGGTGGTTTATTTTTTTTTTATCTTGGGTGCTGTCTGTAGACACCAGTTGGGATTTTTCCCTGTGTTTCTGTACATTGTGTCCTTTTCCAAGCACTGAGAAGGGGAGGGTATATATCCCTGTCTGGGCTGCCTGTATCCCAGGAAAGCCCTGCAGCCTTGGAAGCTGGGGATGGGAAAAAAAGAGTGTTTGGGGATTCTTCAAGCACCAGAATAATGAGTTAAAAAAGCTCTGTGCTTTCTGACAGGTCACATATCGTTTTGATCTATAGGGTTTGCACTCCTGACACCATCTTCTGAGGAGCACTTCCAAAAAGTATGGAATGAATGTGGATTATGTGGGAAATGTCTCAGCAGTGTGCTCACACAGCTCGAGTCAGCACAGTCTCCCACTGTTAACAGAACACGTCCTTTCTGGAAATTGGCTTTGTAACCCACATTTCAACTGCTGAAGAGTTATGGGGTCAGCAAGTGCAGTTCAGAATTTAGCTCATTTTGTGTGTATCTTGGACCATATTCACCCCTGGGTTTTATACCACAAAAATCGGTGGAATGATGCCAAGAAAAAAATTATTCTCCTAATATTTAAAGTCCTCCAACACGTGTGTATTTCACTGAGCTCCCTACCTTAGCTCTAGGAATCTGGTTCCTGAAGGTTATAATTTTTATATAGGCACTGAGAATTGCTCACAATAGCAGGTTTTGGATGGGTATTAAATCCTGTGCTTCAGGGTATGAACTAGTCTCTTAACTCAGGAGCAGAAAGAGGCTTCTCCAGTGAGCAAAGTATTGTGTTTGTGCCCTCTGCGGTGCCCTTGCCTTGCCCTGGTGCATCTGATGGTGGCCAGTGTGAGAGGCAGGAGGGTGGCTGGATGCACCATGGGCAATTCCCAAGGTTCTCTCAGAGCAGATTGTTGGTTCCAAAGCTGGGGCATCACGTCCCTGGTGCTTCGATGGGAAGCTAAGAACTAATGTCTGCAGTCCGTTTTGATGACAGGCTTCTAGCAGTGATCACAGAATTGTCTTGCAGAGTTAATTTCGGCTAATGAGCAATTAGTCAGCTCAGCAGTGACTCTCCCCTGCCTGTTGGAGAAGAGTGGTCGTGGCTGAGCGTGGTACATCCCTGGGGTGTGGGAGCCACAGCAGGATCTGCGTGGGCCCACCACCCTCACTGCAGTGGTGCTTGGGCTGCAGCTCAAATTTCCTCCCTCTGAAGCAGAGGGATTTATTTCCCAGCTACAAAGACTTGCAGCATTATCCTAAATGTCAGCAGAGTCTCTTCTTTCTTCTTTTTATTTTTTGTAAATACTTCATGCAGCCAGAGGAAAAGCTGCCAGCAGAGGCCTCCTTTGCGTGCCCAAACGAAGGTTCCAGTTGTGTGCGGTGAGCCTGTTCCAGGGTGAACATGTTCAAATTTGGGGACAGCTACAGGCGATGCCTGCCCTGCCTGGTGTGTGCCCGGCTGCCTCCGGTCACGGCAGAGGGTGGTGGCACCGGGAGCAGGCACAGATGGTGCTCCAGAAGGAGAAATCCAGAAGCTCATGAGCTTGTCTCTTTTAGGGAGACGCATCCATATGTCACCCGTAGAGCAGGAGAGGCTGCTCGTCAGTCTGGAGCACTCGGAGGGTCCCTGGGTGAGAGAACCTGGCTCTGTGGTGGAGCAGGAGCCTGATGCTGGGTGTGCTGGTGGAGCTCCTGTGCTCTGTCCATCCTCCCTGCCAGGGAGGGAAGCTCTGAGTGGCTCAGTATTGCCATCGGTGCCTCTCCTGCCCAGGGATGAGGAGGGGAGACTGAGTGAGGCAGCCTGCACGACCAGATCCATCACTGACAGGCTCAGCTCTTACCTCCTGGTTTTCCCGTCCGCAGTCCTGTGCACAGCTCGAGTTGAGAACGGGATGAGCGCCATAAATCAGGTGTTTAGTTGTCCGTGCCCTCGGCTGGGCACTGCACAGCAGAGCACAGAGATGCTCCTCACAAAGGTTGGACATAAATCTTGGGGATGCCTCCAGACCGTGGCAATTGGTACAAATGTCTCTTGCTCCTAATCTGGTGACACAGCATTGCTCAAATACAGTGTAATTAACAGCGGTGATAAATTGATGCTGGTGAGAGTCAGAGCTCGTGCTGCTCTTCAGAAGATGTTGGTGTTTGCTGAGACAAAAATCAGACCCTCCTCCACTTAATATTTGAGCAAATTTGGGTAAGAAAAGAAGTAAAATGAAATGTTGTCCCACCCAGACTGGAGCAGTGATAAGCAAGTCATCTGAATTTCTGTATTTACATATTGAGGAGGAGGGGTTCACTTACATAAAAACCTGTGTGCCTCTATATATATATGTAGCATATACATATGGAACACCCAAAATACATCATTATGCATTCATATTCACACGTGGAGTCTGTCTGAGGATGTGTGTGTATATATAAAACTATGATTTATAGGTTTTTAAACCTCCTTGACAGACTCCAGGAGACCAGTTTCTGAATGTACACCAAGATTTTTGACTAAGAGACAGGTAGCAGTAGGTGCTAATAAATGAAAGAGCTGCAAGTAAAATGTTGTGACATCCACCTCTCTGAACAACCTGCAGAGCGCTGCCAGAATCATCAAACCGAGCTGAGAGTAATCAGCAGGGACTGATAAAGCTGCTGTTGTAATTATTTGTTTGATATACACCTTTCCTTCTTCCTTCTGCATAAATAGCAGAGTTGCTTTGCTTAGTGTGGGAGGCTTTTTTTTTTAATTCCTGTCAGGGCTTGTTCTCACCAAGATGTCATGAGAGGAGGACTGAGATCTGCATTTTTGTTTTATTTACGGGCTTTCCATTGTCATTCTGACAGCCTGCAGTGGAGACAGCCTTTATTTAGCTGGGGAGAGGCGTCCTTGCTCATGCAAAGCTGTTGGGGTTGCAGGGGCCAGACTCTGCCACGCTGCCTTGAGGCTGCTCTCGTTCCTCCAGGTTTGGCCTGGAAGAAGCTGTTCCTGAGAGGAGGTGGCCGCTGAGGTCTGAAGGAAGCCACCATGTCGTGCCCTGAGTATTTAGAGATTAAATAAAATTCCCACAGCAGCTCTCTGGTTTATAAATGTGAGTTTGATGATGCCACAGCCCTGCAGGTTGACAAGTGTTGGTTATCCTTAAATAACTTCCTCTCCTCCCCAGTTCCACTTCTCAAGCAAGCAAATCCAAGCATTGACTGATTTCCAGGCAGTCACAGTGGTGGCCGGTCAGGGATGACTGGGCTGAGCCAAAAGGCTCCAGTGGGTGTCAGTGGTTTCTGGGAATGCTGCCTCCTGCTTGGTTTTGTTCCGGGATTTCCCTCTCTGTCCGTGCCTGGTTGAGCTCTGACTTCACTCAGTGTTTGACAAAGGTGCAGTAACTCATTCCCACCCTGAGCACTCTCATTTTCCTTGTTCCGTTTGTGTTCTATTTATCCTCTTTCCTTCCTTTAATGAGAAGGAGGAAAAAGATAAAGGATCATTTCTAAGCAAAGCAAGAAAGGATAACTTTAAGGAAAAAACCCAAAAGATTCTATACACAAGAATAGTTTTCATATTGTCTGAGGGGTTTACCAAGATACCAGGAACTCGGGGGAAGGGGGAGGCGAAGGGGAGAGAGGCACATTAGAGCAGAAAATAGATTTCCTAGCCTAAAGTGAGAGAAGCCCAGACTGCTCCCTTTGGCACACATTTGAATATTGTCAAGGGCATCTGGAATATGTTGATAGCTGTTCTCCTTCTAATAGCACTGAAAATCTGCTAATGATGAGGCACAGCTTCGCCACCAGCCATGGGCACAGGCAGAGCTGAGGAAGAGCCTGAGACATCAGAGGCTGCCTTGGGTCTCATGGTGGGGTCAGCCCCAACTCCCCCTTACTCAGGAGAAATACTTCAGACTTGAACAGGATTAATGAAAAGAGAAATTGCTCTGAGACTGAGGAAAAAGGCTTTACACCCATTGCAGTGTTATGGGAGGGGGGGTTTCCTGAGTGATTGCAGCCTGTCCTTTCAATGCTTTCTGATTCCAGGCAATGATAGCATTTTAGGATAAATAACATGTACATGGCTCTGCTTGTTATGGAAGGGCTTTTATTATCACTGATGTTACATGAAAAAGAAAGTTATTAAAAAAAATGTGGCACTAACAAATTGGAGCCCCCAGGGAACTGTTGCCTGAATGGGATTTTGATTGGAGTTCAATTTAATTGGCCATAAATCTTCTCATTTCTGATTTACATTCTACTTCAGACCAGTCTACCAAATTCATGATAATCAGGTTTTCATTTTTCTCTATCGAGCAAAATACTCTGACATGAGCATAAACAGAAATATTCCTTCAGCAAGGTGACCTTGTTCTTGCTTGCACCATGCTGGTAATTGATTTAATGCTCCCTTACCTTTAAATTGGGCCTCTTTCTGAGGCATGTCCATCAGATTTTGAGGTAATTGGTTGGTGTAGTGGGTTTTTTTCACTGTAATATTTGACTGCAAGGTATTTCTCATAAAGCTCTAGTACAAGATCATTTTACCTCTGTGATCATTTTATGACATGATGGAATAAATTCAGGAGGCAGAGAAACTCAGGGTTCTGCTGCAGCTTTCAGTGCAGCTGTAGAGAATAACAGCTCTTGTTCTAACCTGGGATAAATCTGGGAGTTGTAGAGCTCAGGAATTTCTGTTGAGTTTGATTTTTACAGAGGAAAAATGAAGTAAAGGTTTCCAGGCACAGCCTGAGGCTCCCCCTGCTCTGGAGTGCTGGGCACCACAGCACGTCGTGGAGTTCTCCTCTCCTCTGCTCCCCTTCCCTTCCTTCACCCGAGTTGCTTTTGGTGGTTGCTGGTTGACATTTGTCAGGAGTTTTCCTCCCCCTCCGCCCAAAGAAGGCTCCACATGGGTGAACTCTTCAGGGAAGTGATTTGGGAGGGCAGATGAGTGAGAGATGAGAACCAGTTGGGATCAAAGGAAACAGAACTGTCATCTAATTCTGATTAGATACCCAAAGCCTCAAGTTCAATTGCTGTTCTTGCAGCCTCATTCATGGGAATCTCAGCGAAGAGTCCCAGCTGCTGCAGGGAGTGGGTAGGAAAGGAGCCCACATTGAGATGGGATCGTTGCTGTTGAGTTTGGGGAATATTGCAGTTAAGTGTTTTTTTCCTACCTCTCCTGTCCCTCCATTCTTATCCCTTGTGATTCTTTTGTGTTTCTAACTCATGTAGAAACTTCATTATATTGCTCATTTAACCGTTTCCAACAGCATTGGGATTGACAGTTGAGCTTTCAGCAATCTCACAACTTTGTAGGCTGTAAATTGAATGTTTTAAGGGCCTGTTGAAAAGGTGAAAAGAAAGTTACATCTGCTACTATTTTCCTAATTACTTCAGCATCAAACACATTGAGTGTGTTAATGCCAGGTACTCTTGCTGCGAAAACGTTCATGACCATGGCCTTGACAACTGGAAGCAATTACTTTGCAGTGGTTTTCCTTTCTGAAACACCAGAGTTCTTTTCTCCTCTTTCCTCTGCTCCCTTCCCTACAAAAGACGCAGAGGAAAACATGAATTTTAACTCCTTATGATTATCTTCTGAATTATATTTTTTGTCTGCAAAGATGAATAGCTGGAAAATTACTGAAAGTAATGCAAGGGAAAATGAGCATCTGTCAGTGCAGCTTCTGCTGAGCTCAGTGGTATTTAGTGCATGACAGTGGTGGGCAGGTACTGAGGCACATGAGACCCAAGTGTGTCTCGTGCTGCCCTGGCTGAGAGTGTGGAGCAGGGTTTGTTCCCCATGTGATGAGGGCTGGGTGGTAAGTCTGCTTGCTAAGGCTGGCTGAGATTTATCCGAGATGTTTTTCCAAAATATTTTATGGTGGACCATCTCTACTTCCCTGAACTGTGGGTTTGGTAAATGTTTGATGACTAAGGAATTTTGCTTTGACGTGAAGGTGCTCAGTGACATGGCCTAGATGGTGGGAGGTTTAGATGGGTGGAGTGTGGTGCCCATGGCTCCAGGGCTGTGGGTGGGTGGTCCCTGGGAGTTGATCCTTGTGGGTCCCTTCCAACTCAGAATAACCAGTGAACCTGTGAAGTGGGAAATGTCTCCTGTTTTGGTTTCCAGACAGGAGTGAGAACAAGCCCAGCTCACTCTGGATTGGGTATGTTTGTTAAAGTCTGTGCCTTGCCAAATTCATGCTTGACCTTGAGTCTCCCATAGCCCCAGTTTCCCCCCTGCCCATCCTCACTGAGCACTGACCTGCACGTTCTGAGCTCTTGTCGGGAGGAGCCCACTGTCACAGTCAGGACAGGAGTGACACTGGAGCCCCCACACCTTCCCTTCCCATCCCCTCTAGCACCTTCAGCTCTGCTGGGAGATTGTGAGAAGCTCGTGCCTTTCATCCCTGAAGTGGGAAGGCTTTTATTTATTTGGTTAATCCCAAAGTTAAGTGGGTGGGAAGATAAGTCTGTGGCCCCACTCCGTTCATCACGTGCTACCAGCTCTTGTTTCCCCTGAGAGAGGCAGAGCAGATGGGAGGCAGAGATGAAATGAAGATCAAAAGTAAACAGCACGATTAAGTTTTTGATAAAGGATAAAACACTTATCACATCAAAGCCTGTGAAAACCACGTGGAATGTTTCCTGAACATTTCGTGTCCACGTAAGCATTGACTGCACTCGCCATGGGGGACACTTGGAGCAGCTGCTGGGGGTTTGCTGCAGGTCACCTGCCTGGCCCCAGGGGCACAGAGCTGGCAGCCTGAGCCATCCTCGGGCACCTCAAACCTCTCCTGCCACACATCAGTGGGGCTGTGTTACTGGCAGCCCTTCAGGCCATGCCCTTGAACAGTTTTACAGGTCCGGGCACTGGTTTTAAAGAGGTTTTAAGGCACTTGCAGATGTAAATGGGTGCAGAGTTTGTAGGAGACTTTCCCCCAGCCATTGGTGATCCTTTGGTTCCATGCTTTAGCTCAGTGGATCAAGTCCTTAAATATTTTGGTGTAAGCAGCATAATTTGTAATGAGAACTGCCTATGGATTGCCTCTTTTCATCCCTGTGTTGGAATACCGAGCTGTGCTGGTCAGTGGAGAAAGATTAAAATTATATCTGAGTTTCTTTTCCAATCTTGTGAACGTGTGGAATATATCAAAGTCTTTGTACCAGCTGGGTTTCATCCTGCTGTGAATGGAGCAGTGAGCAAGAAGGCAGGTAGTTAAAACTCTCAGATCTTCTTTGGAGGCAGGTAAGGTGGCAACCAGGCATCAGCTCAGACACAACATTGGCCTTGCCTGAAAACTTGAGATTAGACCAAACCCTTCATAATAAAAAATCAAATTTAATTTCTTGACAATACCCGGGATGGATGTCCCAATGGCAGCTGCACAGCTGTTTTATTTCAATCTAAAGAAAAAAGTGGTAACTTTTTCTTTTTTTAAGAGCACTACTATGTATTTCAGCAAGATTTTGAATGTAATAAGATGCAAAAGTTCAGGCAATATCCTGTTTAGATGGGTTTCTATTTGATAATAAAAATGGCATTGACAGTGAGGGATTGCACCGAATAAATCATTACTTGTGAGTCCTGTTTCATGCTGAAGCTAGGATGTGTCCTGTAAGTTCACAGCTGTTTTAACTTTCTCTTTTCCTCATCTAGACAGCTGTATGTCCATGAGATTTATTTCTTGATCTGTGTGGACATGAAATCCTTCTTGGGATTATTGCCATAGAAACAAGCCATAACATAGTGTGTATTAGAAGTAACAAATGGGATTTGGCAGTGCTTCCCATTTACTACACAGAGTCTGTGTACAAAAAGCAGCAATTATTTGTTCTCAGAACCTTATTAACAGGCACATCTGCACGTTCATTAAAACTTGAGACTTCAGCTTCCATCCTGGCTTGGGATGACACACAGATATTCTGGTCTTTAAAATCCAGCATCTCTCGTATTTTTCAGTCGAGGTTTGAGTTTGCTGGGTCTGACATTTCGGTTCCTTTGTGTTGATTGCAAATCCCAGAGGCAGCCCAGGAGGAGATAAGATGCAGTAATGGAACCACTGGCTCCAGGGAACGGTCCCTCCTTTGAAGGATGAAGTCACCCAAGTTGTGCTCGTAAAGCCTGATCTCCCACGGTGCTGGGACCCGGCTCCCAGCCTCTCCCAGGGCTTCACGCCCTGCCTGGCTCACAGGAGCACTGCCCTCCTCATCCTGGGGTGGCTCTGAGTTGGCAAAGTGCAGCTGGGGGGGTTGTGCCAGGCAGGGAGGGGAGTTGGCAGCAGGGAATACAAGGTGCTGTACCTGGAGCTGAAGCTGAGCTGACCATCCAGGGCACAGCACAGCTGCTGCTGCACCTGAGCGGGAAAGGCAAACTCGACATTTTAAGCCAAATCCATGGGGGCAGCTTTTGAAATTGTATAGGATGATGAGGAGGCAGCAAAGCAGATGGCGCAGAACACAGGCAAGGGCAGAGAGGTGTATTTAACCATGAGGTGTGTTTGCGCTGGCAGGCTGAGGTGCAGCAACAGGTGCTGTCAGCCCGTGGCCCTTCCAACGTGGGAGGTCAGTGCTGGCTCAGCAGGCCTTGGGATGCACATCTTGCTCTTCCAGCAGGCAGAGCTGGAGTCCTGGGAGAAGTTCTGCAGCTGCCCAGGGCAGTGGAGGTTGGCTCTGGTGCTCTTCCTGTCTGTCGTCTCTTTCCCGTCCTCCCTTCCAGGAGGTAAAATCACAGTCAGGTCACAGAGGGGTCCCCTGCTCTGGATGATGCATTTGGGAGGGAACACGCACTGTCCTGTTCTCAGTCCACATCCTTTAATGCTGCTTGTAGTTGAGAGAGGAGCAGCTTCTAGGGGGGATTTCAGAGGCACTTGGAGGTCCAAAATCTGTCGTCCCTCTGCAGCAATTCAAAAACAAAACGACTTTGCCCCATGGAAGGCACATTTAAAGTTGGTTGTAAACCATGAAACAGAGATGAAGCCTAGAAAGCAACCTGAAAAACCCAGAGAACTGAAACACAGGGAGCATAAAATGGGGCTACGTGCTCAGAGTCTGCCTGGCCTCCTTTCCAAAAGTGCTGAGGACTCTGCATCTCTAGTGAAGGCGATGAGTGCTCAGGATCTCTTTGAAACATTTATTTAGTACCTAAGTATAGATCTAGGACTGACTAACTTCAAGCTCCAAATATAGTACAGGTGTCTGCCTTCTCCCTCTTCCTCATTTATCTGTTCCTTGCCCTTTAATCTCTCATCAGCTCCCACGTTCTCTGTTCCCTCCAACTCCCTTCCTTTTTCCATCCTTCCCCAGTTGACTCCTGCTTCTACCTCCTCGCTCACTCTGACCCCTCTCCTGTCCCACAGGGCACTTTTCAAGGTCCATCCTGAGCAGGCCTTAGGTGGCACTGCTCTTCTCTCCCCCTAAATTCTCTCTGCCTCATTCTCGAGAGGGCAGAGGTTCAAACCAACTGCTCCGTTCTGCTCGAGGACCTGCTGAATTCCAGACTCCAGTATCTCTCCTCCCCTATGTGGGACTGACCAGGGATGGCAGCAAAAAGGGGCATCAACACAGGCACTGCTGCTGGGGGTGGGATGGCAGCTGCCATCATTTTCTGGCCCAGAAACATAAACCAAAAAGTCCCGTTTTCCCGTGTGCTTCCCATCACAGGCATGATCTGCCAGTACCAACCATAAAAGAAGTTATCATGAGGGGTACATGTTAATTTTGGGGTCAGGAAGCTCTCGTTGGTGGCTTGTGTTGATCAAATCAAGCAGCAGGGCAGATGTGGCTGTGGGTGTGATGGCTCTTGTCTCTCTTGCAGGAAGGGATGCCCCAAACGTTCAGTTCTACCAGTATGTTTACCCCATGTGGCTTCAGCCCTCATCTACATACTGCAAAAGAAGGGGAACAAGGAGGACTGATCTTCCAGGATGGAAACCTTACCTCAGCATCTCTGGATGCTCTAATCCAGCATCTGATACCTACCACTGATTACTACCCTGAAGTAAGCAATTCACAGCATAATAAACGGTTTAATTTTGATGAATCGGGGCAGCACTTTATGCGAAAGTGCAAATGTGTTAAATTTTGAATTAAGAGGGCTGATTTAAAAGCTGCATACAATTAAAGCTTGGTAAATTGATGCATTGCTTGAAATGCTGCTTCACTGCTCTATAATTGTTCCCATGAAAAAGCAGATCCCAAAGATGATACTGCCTTTAAAAAAGAGAGCAGGGTTGGGGGGGAGCTGTTGTGGTGATGAATTAGTGATGTAGCAGTTGGAGCAGTTCAAAAATAGCAATGCATCCCAGAGAGGTTTAGAGGAAAACTGAAGCAAAAAACCTTCCAAGTCTGAACTGGCATTCAATTAACTGAATTTCAGTGGCTGCTGAAGTCACCCAGGTTTGGTTGCGTGTACAAAGCATTCCCTCAGTGACAGCAGAGATGTTTCTTCTGATGGGTTCATAATTTGGGTTATATTCACTCTGCAGTCACTGGACAGCACAGCCCAGATCCTAATCCTGGCTCCATCGGTGTGAGGATCTAAACTGGAAGCAGGTTTATGGTCCTGCAAGCTATTGACTTCCCTGGATTTTGTACATCCTCAGTGGAATTCAGGCAGAGTTTGACTGGAAGACTTTTAAGTGCTAATATATCTCCATGGAAAGGCTTGTATTTCAAAGCACAGGGTAGCATTGACTTCTGGGCACTTTAGAAGACTGGGAAAGTTATCAATGCAGAGCAGGCAGCATATTTTAAATTACCCAGAGCTCAGTTTTTCATCAGCTAAAAATAAGTAATAAAGAAGCATCTCAATTAAAAAAAAAAAAAAGGGAACAGAAAGGCAATAAAAATAGGTAATGGACAGATCAGGCTGTGAGATTTTCATTATGCAATCTGTGATATGTAATATTATACCTGCTGCTCAGGAGCATGGCCAGGGCTGGGGGAAAGCAGATAATTCAGGTGCCAGGAGGGGTCAGGATGCAAACAACTGAGGCTTCGTGCATACATTTTAAATTCACTGCTGGGATAATTTAAATAATCCAAGGATTTATCCAGCAGACCTGCTTCCCACAGCTTCACAGATGTGGAACTGCATATGATATGACTTGGCTGATAGAAATGAATTTTGGGGAGGTAGTAGAATAAATGAAATATATTGCTTGAAACAGGCTGGGTGTGATCTGCAGGGCAGTGGTAAGATGTGGCTGATGTGAGGGTGTCTGCAGCTCCCAACCCAGTGCAACACAGATTTCTGGGTGTCTGCACATTTACCTTTCCTGGCCTCCAGCATCCTGCCTGTGCTGTCTCCTGAGTGACCTGCACACCGTCTTTGCTGGATATTTAGGCAACCCAGGGCTGGGGAAGTGGATGCTGTGGAGGAAGGAGATGCCACTGCCTCCTGTACCCAGTATGGCCAGTTCCATAATGGGGGCTAGGGATTCTTATGTCTTCCAGATACAAGGGTCTTACCGTGTGAAAATGCAAAAACTGTGGAGCTCAGGGCTTTTATGGTCAATACTACCCACTGTGTGGCTGCTCACAGCAGATCTGCCTGCCTTTCTCCCACAGAAAGCCTATATCTTTACATTCCTGCTGAGTTCCAGGCTCTTCATCGAACCCCATGAGCTTCTGTCCCGAGTTTGTCACAAGTGCATTGAGCAGCAGCGGCTGGACGACCCCGTGCTGGACAAGGTTAGTTTATCTTTACAGCAGAAAAGTGTGAGGTATTTTCGATGGGCAGACAGTTCTGGAGCTCTGGTGTGAATCCTTTGCCTCCCTTTGAATTGAACGAAGCTTTCTCGTAAAGGATGGCTGTTGGCACTGAGATCCTGACATTGAGGCGTCCTAGTGTCCATGTCTGAGAGCAATGCTCCAGGCACTAGTCACTTCAAATCTTCTCATTTTCCCTTTCCCCCCATCTCAGGTGAATTTCCTTCTTAACTTCTTTAAGGCTCTGATGAGGCCTGTGGGATGCATTGAGGTAGGACATGAACCTCACACACTGTCAGTTGCAGATGTCGACACGCCGCTCCCTTCCCCGTTTTTATAATGTCTCTGCCCTTTTGCTTGGTTGTTTCTGGTACAGTAATATTTCCTCCTGGCCTTAGCTGTGCCTTTGAACACTCAGGAACAGCATGCAGGTACCCCCCCAACCTCCCACTGCTGGCACTGCCTGGCACACCAGGGGCGAGGGCAAACAGCAGCGAGGCTGTGACAGGCAAACAGAACGAGAGAACCTGAGCTGTTCCTGCCTCAACACTGCTCCTGTTTTGCCCCAGGGACTCTGCAGGCTGATACAGTGTGTAGCAACACATGTGCACCCTCTGGCAGTGCCACAGACAGAGCTGTGGTGATGGATCCCACTGGATCCTGTTCAGTGCTGGATTCTGCCCAAGCTCTTCTTGGTGCATTGAAGACCCATCCAGTGCAGTATGAGGAGCAGGAGATGCACCATCAGAGCAGCGGAGGAGGGAAGAATGTGCGTTAGCTGCAACTTCCCAGGACTCCCCGCATTCTGAAATGATTCTCAGGATCAGCCTTCCCAGCTTTGAAACAGTGGTTTGGACATCAAACACTGAGTCACCAACATCTGAACACCTGTGCTTGTTTTTTGCACAGGCACCTGGTTGCATGAGTAACAGGAGCTGTGGAGAGCCATTCCCCTCAGCAATCCCAGCCTTGGGCTGCCCAGACAGTCCGTGTTCATAGAAACATCTCCATGAAAAACAGGTTTTCTGAGGTGTGATGGGTTCTATTCCCAAATTCTAGGACAGATACAAGTTTAGGAGGATGAAAATGCGGGCATTGCACAGCTTTGCTGCTCACTAAACTTTGAAGAAATGAGAACCGCTGTCTTATTCCAAAGACCTCTGCCTGAAGTGAATCTGTGTTTTTCAGTAACAGAGGGTGGGTGGGACACAGCTGGTTCTGTATTCCTCAGAGTGGGGCTGACTTTGAGACCTTGCACACAAGTGGCCTCCCATCCCCTGTGTCCTGTGACTCGCACAAAGTCCTCTCCATCGTTTCAGAATACAGTTTACACAGCTGGAGCAAATGTCTCCCCAGACCTTTGTAGTTTCCACTAAAGCTTTCCCTTTAGCAGCCACCTGCTGGTCTTTGAGCCTGAGCTTAATGCTAGCTGACAGCAGTTATTTTTAGAGATGTGGTTCATTGAAACCTGTTGTTGGTGGAAGGCTGAAATATGCATTTTAACCACCTTGGTTGAAAAACAAAGAGCTGGGGAGCTTAAGAGTATAATTTTTCCTGATTACAGGGTACACTTGAGCTGCAGGACGTAGGATGCAGAAGAAGGCTGTTTGTTTCAGTTTGTGTTTTCTGTAAATAAAAAACACAGTTTGTTGTTTAAAACAATTTTCTTTTCAGGTGTTCTTGGATGGCAGAGGGTGAAAGCTTTGGGAGCAGCTGTGCTGGCTGTCTTTTGAGATAACACCAATGCACCAGTTGTGCCACCCCCCCACATTTCCCCACATTTCCCTCCTTGCCCCCGTATCATCCTGGCTATTCCCACTTCTGCATCCTCAGATAAATCTACACCGAAAGCAAAGTGGGCATCAGCTGGGTGTTACGTGAGTGTCCCTGTCCTATATGACCTTGAGCTCGTGTGGGAAGGGAGGAACATTATCAGGAGCCCAGGTCAAGTTACTGAAGTGCTGCTCTTTTTCCATCTTTTTATCGTACATCTGCCACTGGTTATTAAGTATTTTTTTTGATTCAGCCAGAAAGCAGAGAAACAAAAAACCTCTTTGTCGGTCAAGGAATTCATTCCAATCAATTGTTCAGAGAAGGATGAAAATGTAGAAGAGTTGCAAGTGCAAAAGGGAAGAACAAACGGTTCAAATCAGCAAAAAGGCCTGAGGTTTTTAAAAAAGGTACAAAGGTTGCACCAACAAAATGTCTCTCCAACCATAAACCAGCCAATTGCATGTGCAGAAGACTTAACTCTGCATGTAAAAGAGGCAGTTGTGCATGCATTGAAGTTCTGGTATATTTTGCATGCCAACATGTAGCATTTGTGCACCACACTCTGTGTGCATGTGGGCAGGTTTTGCAGGTGCAACCATTGGGTGCCTTCTTTGAAAATCTGGCCCCACAGTCAGTGACACCTGTATTTGCTGGGAGACTTTAATGACTGAACAGATTTCAATCCCTGTCCATCATTCAATGGTTTCCACTTCAGGCTCGAATCAGAAAATTTGGACCCAAAATCTTGCAGTTGCTGACGGAGTGGACAGAGACATTCCCGTATGACTTTCAGGAGGAGCGGATGATTGGCCACCTGAAGGACATGATTCACAGGATAGCCCCGTGTGATGAGGTGAGGATGCCTGACTTGGGATGCTGTGTTGAGATGTTCAGTTCCTTTTTCCACTTTGTTCCTTCTTTTCCTCCTTTTGCCACGTTCTGTTCCATGCCTCCTCCTGGATTCCCTACATCTAAATCTATTTTTAGATTCTTCTAATCTAAAAACCTGTAGTGGCTTCGCCGAAAGCCACATCTCTCACTTTAGGCACTCCTGAGTGAGCCTTGGAGTTTATCTACTGCACATCAAATTGTAGGATAACAACATTCCCATTTTACTGAAGGAATATATGAAGGCACAGAATAGGCTGAATGTGCTGGTGAGAATTCAAACAGCAACAGATCTGTGATTTCCCAAGTTAGAATTACAGAATCACAAACTGATTTAGGTTGTAAGAGACCTTAAAGACCATTGAGTTCCAGCCTCCTGCCGTAGGTGGGGGCACCTTCCACTAGACCAGGTTTCTCAGAGCAACATGGCCTTGAACACTTCCAGGGATGGGACATCCATAGGTTTAAGTTCTTATGTTAGAAGAAAATGCAAATATTAATGAACATGTAGGTTCTCTGGGAGTATGAAAGTGGTGGAAGACAGCAGAAACTCAGAGCAGAAGTGTCTCAGTGTTTGAGAGTGTGGGCTCTGTGTGTGGCAGAGTAGGTCACAATGAGCAGAGTCTCTGGGAGCTCTGCTTGTGAATTCAAGTGGGTGAACCCCATAAATTAATTCAGGAACATTAAAAAGACCACGAAGTCCATGAAAGTAGTAAGCAAATAGTACGCAGAGGGTTTCTAATTACTTCTAGGTTAACCATGGGATGTGGAAGAATTCAGTTCCATGGGCTGGATCAAGGCCTGGCCTGCGGCCAGAGAGGGGTTCAGTTCAGTGGAACACGAACACACCCCTGGGGCTGAGAGAGGGGAGAAGGAGTCAGCAGGGCTGCAGCACAACAGAAATAAAACTGGACCCACCTACGCACATGAAATATGTCAGAAATGGGCACAGCTGCCCTTGGGCTGGGCTGGCATCACATCTAGAGCTTTCAGGGAGCTGTAGGCTGGCATGGATCCACTGGCTGGGCTGGCCAGCCTGTGGGAGAGAGGGGATGGGAAGGAGAAGCTCTGTGACACAGCGATGGAGGTGAAGGGAACAAAAAAAAAACCCTCAGGAAGAGCCGAAGTGGCTTCAGTTCCATTGCCCAGAGCAGTAAAACTCCCTCAAGGGGAAGAGGCCTTCAGCATCAGGAGTGAAACACCCCCTCAAGACCCACCAAAATAATGCCCACAGAGCAGGGGCTTTGCTTGTGCTCTTTAAAAGCAGTAGTTGTGCTGGTGAAGAGCCATTCCTGCTATAAATTAACTTTGTGCCTACAAGGGACTGGTTTATTTGCCTAACCTGAGCAAGCACTGCACACCTTTGCACTGGAGCATTGGTGGCTGTGTGCCAGTGCTTGGGGGAGCCCTGGGGGGGCCTCACTCCACATTAGTTTCAAGTCATTGTTTTTCAGATATTACTAAGCACTCTAATTGCAAGTGATTATGCCCGAGCAAAATCAATAATTAATTTAAGAGACAGCTCATATCCTACAAATGCAAATTTTCCTGTTTTTAAGGGACAGTGCAGAAGAGCGGTTGGCTGTTTGGAAGAAAGCTGTTCCAATTGTGAAGGGCAGAAATTAAAGGCTGAAAGATTTGTGATGTCATCCAGTCCATGTAGGTCAGTGCAGGATTTTCCCCTGCAGTGTGTGCTCCTCTCCTTTGCAGAGTCCACTTTCTAAAGGCTCTGTGATGTGCTTATAAAGGTGTCCATGCTGAGAAGCATTTCTGAGTTAAGTGCTGTCATTTGCATTTAGAGCTAGAAATTTTAATTAAAATTTGAGCTCCTAAGCCACCTGCTGAGGCCTGCTGTCTTCCCAGGAACTTTCCTAGTGAAGAACGAAACATTTTCTTTAAATATTAAACAGCAGTTGCTTCTTTTGACTGTTAATGTGGCAGGGAGGTGAAATTGGTTGGCAGAGTCCAGCATGCAGCCCCGGGATGGTGGGGGGGTCACATTGAAGGTAATGAACAATGTTGTTTTCACTTAGTGAATGTTGTTTAAAGAAGGCAAGAAATGCTTTTAGAAGGGCAAAAGCAGGATTTAATTTATTTTTTTAATTTCTCCTCCAACACACAGAGAAAAGCTTTCTAGGCAAGAGTGCACTCAACTAATTGTCCCTTCCAAAGCTCTGATTTCTGCAGGATTTTTTGTGTCTTTTAAGTGTCTCACTTATTTCATTACCTGAGTCTTTGTCTGTATCTATTTTTTGTGCCATATTCCCTACAAAACTAGGTGAAACAAGATCTCCTGATAAGGGTTTATTGAAAGACTGGCTAATATGCATGCCTTTCAAGCAATTTTATGCTGCTTTTTTGGCTTTTCATCCAAACAGTGAAGAATTTGATACTGCACAGACGTGGCTGGTCCGGGATTTCTCATCCAAACTCTTTATAGAAAGATAACTGAGTTTCCAGCTGAGCCTTTTAACCAGATGTTCTATATTCATTGGAAGATTTGGATTTCAGTGCTGTTCCTGCCTTCCCCCACCCCCCCCACCCCCAAATTAATTTCCCTGTTTACAAAATATATTCACAAAACACCAAATATGTCCCTATTTGAGTTTTCACTCAAAAATAGCTTTGTGTTCATAGAGCTTCATAAACATGTGCTCCATAAGCAGATTTGCAAACACACCTGGATGTAAAACAGAGAAATATTTAGATGGTGGTCAGTAGTTTGGATCCAGAACAATCTTTGTACATCGGAAGTGTGACCACCTGTTTGCCTGAGGATTTGCATAAAGGAGGCCTGGAGTCTCTTTTCCTTGGACATCCCAGGCAACCTGGCAATGAGCATCCTGCTGAGCACACGGCTGTGCTTGGAATACAGTGTGAGCTTCCTTCAGCAGCAATTAACATTTCAGATATTAAATACTCCACAATATTCAGATATTAAATACTACACAATGCTCCAACCACTCCAACTGGGTAGCAAGCAGCAGCACAATTCTGCTGCATTCAGCTGAAAAGGATGGAGAGAATAGTGGTAGAAACATTTGGTAGAAAAGAGTGGTAGAAAAGTGGTAGAAAAGTGGTAGAAAGAGTTGACGAGGCACCATTAGCAGGTAGGATTCTTGGCCAATACGTACCAAACGCTGCTGTGCTCCAGAGAACAGCAGTAACTCATGTTGCAGCATTCCCTCTCCTCTGACCCTGACATTGGCAGGAATGTGGGAGTTTCAATGCCAGCCCAACCCACCAGTCCTGCCTGCCTCTTCTCTTGACTGCAATCTGTTTCTGTGGTCCAGAGCACAGGACTGTAATTAAGCCAACTGGTTGTTCTGAAATTGGCTTGTTGGAAATAAGATGGTAACCTGTTGCTGGCTTAGAAGTATTTTGCAGAAGGCAGAATTCAGCACAAAAGCACTCCTTTGTCAAGTTTTTTTGGGGGGGTGCTTATGTTTCTCTCCGTGTCTCTCCAGGCCTACTGGAAAAAGATGAATCAGCTTTTGCAAACCCTCAATCAGAAGCTTGCAACCCTCAGCCATGGGCAAGAAGGGATTGTCAAGATTAGTGCTGCTGTCTCGGATAAGCTGGTTGCCTTTAAAAGTAAACCCCCATCAATTCAGAGAGAGATCCTGAGTGTCTGCAGTGACCCCTACACTCTGGCTCAGCAGCTGACACATGTGGAGCTGGTAAGTGGGAAGGCTTCCCAATTTCTGCAGCCAGAGATATTATTTTCAGCCATCAGCTGCAGAGTATTCCAGACATAACAAAAAAACGTCTGCACTGCTGCAGCACATCCCGTGCTCTCAGCACTGCAGCAGGAGGCAGGGTTTGACAGGTTAAAAGATGCTTGGGAAGCAAACCGTGTATCAAAGTGTTCCTTGTGCATCTTGGGGTGGGTCACTGCCCTTCATCTTGCTTAGTTGTGAAATATTAATCAGTCCCAGGAAGGTCACTTCTATAAATGCTCAGAGCCCTCACAACCTGCAGGTGCTGTGGAAATGGCTGGTCATTGACCCTTTTATTAATCTGGAAGAAGTTTTAACAGTTCCAGTCTATTCCTCCAGCTACACAAAGGATCCGAGTTGTCTGATGGCGTTTTTGTCCCACCCTTTGGGTGTGCAGACACCACCCACACCAAGTTCCTGCTGTTCCCCCCGTTGGGCTGCAGTGCTCTCCCACACAGGCTCCTGTTGGTAACCGCTCCAATGGCAGTGCCCAAACATTGCTGGTGTGTGGCACACCCTTCTCCCAGGGTCAGGTCCTCCCTACGGACCTCCTGGGTGTGCACAGAGGAATGTAAAACGTTGCTGCCCTCTGCAGATCTCTTTTAGCTTTGATGATCCCCTGCTGTCTGTCCTCCTGTGGACACTGTTTGTCCTTGAGAGGCAGGCTGGAAAAAACAAAACATTTAATGGATTGTGGATTGGAGTGAATGTCAGGAAATTAGCCTTGGGAATTCTAGAGGTGGTTGGAATTCTATTTGTCAAGGAAAGGAATGGTTCAGAAACCCCAGAATCATCTCACCTTTATATAACCTAAGCCAGAGAGTAGAAGTCCTTTTGCCTAGAGTTTCTTGCTTTTTTTGTTTCCTCCAGAGTACAACTGTATTATAAGGGGAGATGCCCTGTAACTGAGGCATCATTGCCTTTTTGAAACAGATGCAGCAAGAGGTTTTCATTCCACTGTAATAAATGCTCTCTACCTTCTCTTTCATTACTGTGTCTGACACACCGAGTACTCAGCACCAAAACTATCTGATGCTTATTTCTTAGTAAGAATCATTTGCTGCCTCTTTGAAACAGTTATTTTCTGGAGCACAGCAGGTCTGAGGCAGCATCAGGCACAGAACTGATGTCTGCTGGCTCCCAGATGGAGTCCTGTGCATCCAGCACAGTGGAGGGGACTCTTCCTGTGGCTTGTCAGTAATGAGACATATTTATGCTCATTTTCTCCTTTCTGCTGAAATAGTTCTAATTGTTCTTATGAATTTTAATGTGTGGTGCTAGTTGGCTGTCTACCAGTTTGGTAACACCATTCAGAGCTGACAGATAATGGCAATGTCTTACAAAGAGAAACAGAAGAGATTCGGGAGAGCTTTCTTATTTTATCCTCTCTCTTCCCTCACAACAGGAAAGGTTAAGTCACATTGGACCCGAGGAGTTTGTGCAGGCATTTGTACACAAAGACCCTCTGGATGGCACCAAGGTATGTTTTCTCTGCATGCCAAGTGTCTCCTACAGTGTTTGTCCCGGTGAACTGGTGTGATGGGGTCTCCAAAAGCAGGGCCTGAGGCACGGGCTGACCCGCACCAGGCCAGCTGATAACTTGTGTTCTTGAGGCAAGGATGGGACCTGTTGGCAGAGCTGGCACTGGCAGATTGTTGCCATTCCTTCCTGGTGGGAGTTTGGCCCAGCCCAAGGCTGGCCAGCACCCTGATGTTCTGCTTTCTGGCTTGTTCCTCTCGAGGGGCTTTGCCTGGGGCAGATGGTTTGTGGCTGTGCACTACCAGGGAATGCCTGTTCCCTCTGTCCATGTGATGTAATGCCCACAGTGAGTGCCCAGACACCACAGCAGTGAGTCAGTTCGTCATGAATCAACATACTCTGCTCTCACTGCACAACAGCTGTTAACCCAAAGCACCGCAGGGAACGGAGAGCCTGACCAAGGCCCTGAAAGCCTCTTGGAGTCTTTTCGCTGATTCCAGTGAGGTTGGAGCAGCATTTCAGTGAGTGTCTCAGTAAGGAAAGACACTTCCTAGTGGAGAGAGAGAGAGTCAGAGATTTCACATACTGTCTGAAAAGAAAAAGGGCAGAAGATTCTTCTGCTGAGCTGCACATGGGCTCCCATTGAGATCGCACACCAGTGGCAGAATTGCCTCTTGGATGCTGAAGGTGGATGGATGGATGGAAAGTACAACATTGGGCCCTTCTCTTTTCGGAGTTACAGAGATTCTGTAGTTGGTTTCCAGGTGAGGGAGATGGAGGGAATCCCTCCTTTGCACTATAACCTCCTGCCAGGGAGTTGTAGAGAGTAAGAAGGTCCCTCCTGAGCCTCCTTTTCTCCAGGCTGAGCCTCCCTCAGCTCCCTCAGCCAATCCTCATCAGACCTATGCTCCAGACCCTTCCCAGCTCCTTTACCCTTCTCTGGACACATGTTTGGACATAGTGCCACCAACCTCGTGCAGAGTCACACATTCCCTGACCTGTGAAGAACACTCTCATTAAGCATGGGGAGTTGGCTCAGGTCTGAATTCCCTCCAGCTGGAGATCAGATTAAACATCTTTCTTGCGTGAGGGCTTCAGAAGGCTTTGCCTGTGACTGTTTATCGAGCATTCTGAGCTGCAGATGGAAGATGCTTGGGAGGTGCTAAATATTGCTGCCATTTATAAAGCTTAACCTTTAAAAAGCAGCCTGTCTCAACTTTAACTGCTGCACGTTCTTCACAAGTTTTGTGTTATTAGCTGTGGTTCTTACGCCCTGGCAGAGGACAACAGCTCTGAGATGGAAATACCATATTCAGAACGAAACCTGGGCTTCCTGTGCTTTTTTGCTCTAACAGGGAACAAGAAACAGAGCCCATGAAAAGCAGACTGGGGCTGATTTGGGCTTCCTTTGGGTTTTTTGATATTTACATGGTGCTTGCTGGCATTGACTTTTGAGATGCTTTTAAAACACACTTTTGCTGTATATGTTGTCTCTCCATAAAGTGGCTCAGAATTTCAGCCTTGTTAAGCTTTGCTCCTCTGTAGCCTGGCACTGTGATTGTTGTTTCTAAACACGCCTCTCTTCAGAGTCACAGGTGAATATTTTCTTGCTTTGAATTACCTGGGGAATCCGATTAAGCCCCATTACTGAAGAGGTTCTTAGCCACTTGTTTGCCTTACATAATATTGGTGATCTGTGCTTATGCATTGTGATTTTCTTCTCAGTGGCTTGTGTTTATGGTAGTGCTGGGAGATGCTCAGCCTATTAAAGCAACAAATCAGTATTCTCTGGTACCCTCTAGTGGATGTTGATGAGTGTTCAGACAAATCTCGTGAACTCCAGAGAGCTCTAGATGGACTGTCTATGAATTCAGGGCTGGGAAAAGGACTTGAATTCTTACAAGCCCAAGCAATGTCTTCAGGCTGTGTGAACTGCCCCTGTCACTCCTCTGAGGTCAAATTACCTGTCGAAAGGAGCTGGAAGAGTTCAGCCAAGTGTCTGCTCCCACAGCCTGTATCAGTTATGGGAATTTATATTCAGTTTTATATAAGTAAGTGAAAAATGTGCTCCTTGTAATGGCTCTTGTCACTGAAGTGTCTCTGGCATGTGAGTGACCTGTTCAAGCAGAGCCATCAAGGCAGAGCTGGTCAATAAGAGCCCGTTTTCCTGAAAATTCAATAAGGGAAGTAGGGTTTGGTTGGGTTTTTTTTCATAAAGAAGCAACTAGAAGTGCATTTTCTCTTGCTTATCTCTTATACACTTCACTAAATTCTGGCCTCTCCCCTCCAGAAAAGGGCTGGGGGTGAATTGCATTTACTGGAGTGCAGGAAGCCCTGGAATCCAAGCTCCAAACTGAGTGTGCTGTGGAATACTCTGCCTCTCTTATTTGGTCTGCACATTCTTGTTGCTGTCAGCATCCTGCAATGCCCCAGCTGTTCATGCCCCAGTGGACAAGGGTCAGTGCAGACAGTGTCAGTGAACACTTGCTGTCCCCTGGTGTGAATTGTGCACTCAGACACACTCAGACTCTGCCACTCACTCACCCACGGACACTCTGAAAGGGGCTTTTAATCTCTCTGTGCATGAGAGATGTGGCCAGTAATTACCTTTGTGTGGCATTTATTTTAGTGATCAGATAGCTCAGTTACATCTTTCTGTGCTTTTTTCCCCCCAGACTTGTTTCAGTGAACAGAAGAAGACGAGTAACCTTGAGGCCTATGTGAAGTGGTTCAATCGACTCTGTTATCTCGTAGCAACAGAAATTTGCATGGTAAGTCAAGAGTGTGGGGCATGTTTTACCACATGCCTGAGGTGCCACTTTGAGATTTATATTAAGAAGCAAACCTGGGGATTTATCTCTTACGACCCAGCTAAGCATCTGATGGGAAGTTTTAGTAATATTTTAGTAATATTGAAGAAGAGACCTGATAAATGGCAAACATACTGGAAAGCAGAGCTGGCAGCACACAGGGGATGCACTGTTCTCTTGATGTAGTAGGGGCACAGTGTGGAATAATGAACCCTGCAGGGAAAAAGAGAGGAGAAAACCTCCTTGAATTATCCTGTGAGATTTCTGCTGGGCAAGGTTCTAGTGGAGCTGTATTTGTTATCTGTCATCCTGAAGCTCTGTTCTGTGTGTGAATTCCCACTGCATGGCTCTTTCTCCTCCTGCCCTTTCCTGTAGCTGTGACTGTTGTTTCTTCTCTTGGTAGTGGGTTTAGTTTGTTTGACTTGGCTCCATCAGAATGAAATGAATGTTTTCCCCTCTGAAAAGGGTGTGGAAGGGAGGAATGATGCCCTTTCTTTTCATTTACAGCCTGCAAAAAAGAAACAGCGAGCACAAGTCATCGAATTCTTCATTGATGTTGCCCGAGAGTGCTTTAACATAGGGAATTTTAATTCACTCATGGCAATCATTTGTAAGTACAGCTTCTAACCAGGTCTCTCCATCAGGTGTCCCAGATGAAAAAGGAAACCCTACGATTATCCATGGCTCTCTTTTTTTTTTCTCTCTCTCTCACAGCTGGAATGAACATGAGCCCAGTTTCCAGGCTAAAGAAGACTTGGTCAAAAGTAAAAACAGCCAAATTTTTCATCCTCGAGGTAAAAATACCCCAAAACACTGATGCACTGCTTGATTATATTGTGGGTATTTTTAGTTTGTAATGCTCACATTGTTGTCCAGGTATGAGATGTTTGCAGACGTTTCACAGGCAGAGGGCCAGATTCTAAGCTGACATTTCCCAGGTGTGGCAAGGAAGGTGTGAAGCTGCTGATAGGTAGAGAGGATTCAGAACACTTAAATAAATAGGAGGAACAACCCCCCCCCAAATATGAGCCTGTATGAGCCACAGTGATTCCAGTGATGTTAATTTTGCTTAGCCAGGGACACAGTGCTGAAAGGAAAGCTCTCAGTCTGTACCTTGGATGCTGAGTGAGCAAAGGCTCAAGGTCGGTTTTTTGGATTGAAGATTCCATATATATATATAAAATGTGCAGTGTTTATTCATCACATAAAAGCTCAGTAAGATGTTTTAGTAGAAAAATCAAAGTTTGTGTTGTATCTCTGGTGCAGGGAGTTCTGCAGGTGTGTGGAATTTGAAGATGTACATTTTGAGGGCTACAATCCCCTCAGGGATAACTGAGTGTAAAGTTGTCTCTAGAGGACCCAGGCTACTCTCTAACCAACATTTCTTCTTTTGTGCATCCAGCACCAGATGGACCCCACTGGAAACTTCTACAACTACCGGACAGCGCTGCGGGGAGCTGCCCACAGGTCCCTCACTGCACACAGCAACAGGGAGAAGGTGGGTGTCACCACAGCCCATCCATCTCCCAAGGGAAGGAGTGCATCCCTGCTGCGAGCCAGGGGCTCAGAGACTTGGTGGAGGTGCTCTCCTCCCTTCCATGGGTCACCAGTGTGCTGCTAAATGGGACTGGAAATGTGGCTCAAAGGGTCTGAAGTGGATCAAAGGGCATCGTGGGCTTGCTCTGAAGTGTGAGGGTGGGACACACAGCGTGGAGGACTTTCTGTATCCCTGGAAAATTCACATTGTTTCGATTGGCAAACCTGACAGAACAGGTATTCCAGGCTAAAATGGCTTTTATTTTGGTGTGGAGCACCAGCCTGGCAGGCACAGGTGGAACTTTGCTCCAAGGCCCTGTGGTGTGTGATGAGATGGAGAGCAAAGGGCACTGTGCTGGAGACGAGGTGGTTCTCCAGTTACGTTAGGGAAAAGATGACTTACCACAGGTCCTGCAAAGGAGTCTGGTCTGAATCCATTGCAGCAAATTTGGGGTGATGTTCTGTCCTTGTGAATTTTCGTTTCATTTGATTGCTGCTGCCATCTCAGTGAGCAAGAATTGAAGTTGTTCATCAGCGTTGGTGACAGATGCAGAGCTTTCTGACATGTCACTGATGCTGCAAAAATCAGATTGACAAGATGTCAGAGTGCAGGATCCTCCTGTTTTGTGCCCCAGTGTGTTTCTTTTCTCATTTCTCCATTCAATTCTTTTTGTTTGTTTGTTTTATGAAAGAAGGTTTGGTGTTTAACGCTGCAATTGCCCATAGTCATAAATGGTTAATCTCTGCACAGAGCGTGGCAAAGGTAAAGCAGATCCTGCATGAACAAGCATAATGTGGAATTTAGTATTCATTCACTAGAGGAACAAGGCCAGATGCTAATCTCACACCCCTGTAAATTTGATGTAAATCTGCTGAAACGAATAGAATGTCACAGCATTTCCAGTGAAATGGGCCCAGCATCTGGTGGCAGGCTGACTCAGCTGCAGTTGTTCTGAAAAGCACTTGTCTGTGCAAAGTAGAGATGATGGCTTTGGATGTTTGTGACTGGCAAAGAAATTCTTTTTAACTCTCACACACTGCAGTGAGGACCTGTCAGTGTGAGCTGCTTTTGCAGTTCAGTTCTTCTGCAACCATCAGAGATATTCAAACCTGTTACTTTGTTGTTTGACCTCATTTACTGCGAGGTTGGCAATCCCTGCCACATCTCTACCCCAGCTGGTTAATACTGAGGGCTGAGAGGTTATTAGATCAAAAGGAATCTGTTTTCCATCAGAAAAAGCCCATGTCCTGTTTTTCTTGTGTAGACAACAGTAGCTGAAGAAAATGCTCAAGGACATGATTTGGTATCTATTCAAACAATATTTTACTGTGTCAGGTACTGCAGATCATGTAATTTCTGCTGTAGGATTAAGGAACTTTGTTTGTTTTTATAAGCAAGATTATTATCTTTTTGTTTTCATGAGCTTGAACAAAATTGAAAGAACATGATTGCTTTGATAAAGATGTTTTGTTGTTTCTTGGCAAACTCAAAACTCACCCTGAAGAAAATGTTTATCTTCAAACTGAGTTAAGCTCGGTGTACTTGGAAGTCACTAAATCTGGTTTTGTCTGTGCAATCCAATGACCTGTGACACCTCCAGAATTGAGTCATTGCACTGGGAAACCCTGCATGGTGCTAATGAAATGTGCTCTGAAATGCTGGGAGTATGGACAGTGAAGTCCCGTGTGTTGGTGCTGTCCGAGGAAGAACATGTCAGATCTCATTAACTTTCCCCTTTCTGCAGGAGGCAATTGTGCTTCAGCACGTGGGTGGGTTGGATGGCACAGAGGGGGGATCAAAACACAGGGAAATCTGGGTTTCTGGCACTAATCCAGATTTTGTGCGAGCAAAGTGCCTGGATGGAAGCCAGGACTGGAGTTTGAAACACTTCTGGTGGTTTTCCTACAGAAATTTGGAAAACAAAATAGGGGCAACACTGGGGAAATAAATGGTGACCCAAAGACAGAAATCCTAGGGTATCTTTGGCACCTTTTGGATGCAGATGAGCTGAGTGGTGTCTTTGCAGCTGCATTAGCCTGGCAACGAGCCCATTCTGTACCTTCCCTCTCAGCAGGGCTTTCCCTTCATGTTTAGTACCACTAATGGTGGTGACCTCGCTCCCAGCAGTGTGAGGCAGGGCAGGACAAGTTCACAGCTGCCTGCAAAAAAACCCTCCAACATATATAGACAGAACCTGGCAGTCATTTCTAGCTGGGGATCAGTGTCTGGCCCCATGTCTCTGTACCTTTCAACCTCGTAAAACCACACTGGTTAGAGATTTGTCATCATTTTTGGTAGAAAACAAACCACACAGACTGCAGTGTGTTCTTCTCGTTTGGATAATACGAAAATAGTCCTGAAAACACACTTAGCTCAGTTTGACTAGAAATCTGACCCTGATAGGAGGACTCAGCATTTTGAGGGGATAGGATGTGGATTGTTTTCATTCCCGTATTTTATCAGATCTATCAGGATAAATCCAATGGCTCTTGGAGTGTCAGTCCAGGGTTTTTTATGGCTATTGCAGTGACAGTAGAGTTTATATGTGGCTGTGCCATAAAAAAGCCAGCAGAGATGCAGATCTTCAGCAGTTAATGGATGTGGTATTTTAGCTGGAACAGAAATTGGCTTCCATTTTCGCAGCACACATCGATGGTGGTTTGTGGACTCCTTGTCTCAGTGAGTGTTTTTGTGCCTGTGACTTGTTTGCACTCGTTGTAGCATCGTGAATGCTGGAAAATAACAGCTGCCAGTCCTGTTATAGGTCCATTTCATAGCCCTTCACAGATGATGTACAGCATGAGATGGAATAACAGTACAACATTAAATACTAAACTAAAGGGTTGCTCCCTTGGCTGGTCTTGCCATGAAGCCACTTTGGCTTTGGTGCTGCTTAACAAGCTACAGCTCAGTTCATGTACAAATAGGCCAGTGGACACATTTGGACACTCTGCCATGCGCTGTGCTTTCCTTTCTGTTCATGGTGATGGAGTTTATCCTTGGTGGCTTAAAAGACAGGTGTTGCTGCCACAGGAAAATGCTCTCAGTGGCAGCTGGTGACCTTACAGCTCCAACCCTCCAAGCAGCCTTTTCCTGAGGCTGGAGAGGTGGGCAGATTCAGATCTGGGGAGTCAGCCTTGTCATGGGCTGGGCCTTTCTGTTGTCTTTTCCTTTGAGTTGTCCCACGAGAGGACCAGGGGGAGTCTGCTTCATTCTGGAATCTCTGCTGAAATGCTGGGGATGCACTTAAGGAGTGTTGGTCCTGCTTTCTGCTGTACAACATCTGGCATCAAATTTATCCCTGCTGCAATTCCATTAATTTCAGGAGTATTACCCAGAAGTAGAATTATTTTGTAGCAAGTTATGTCCTACCTCTGATGGGTTAGAGGGAAGGCTTGGATCACTGCTCTGTGCCACTTTGCCCTGGATGATGGCCAGGGCTAATTTTGAGCACTACAATGGTCTCTCTTGGCTACTGTTGGCAGGTTCCTGCCAACTGACTTCGTATTTTCAATCCTGCTGTCCATGGGTTAAGTTGGAGAAGCAGGTTGTACTCAATCAGGCACCAGGAAGGGAATTAGATGCTTCAAGAGGTACCATGCATGGAGCTGCTGAACACGAAACAGCTCCTGATTAACTGGTCGTAGACAAGTCCTTGGTCATCAAATTTTATTCTGCCTTTCCTTGTCCAGGGACAATACTGGTCCTTTGATTCCCAGTTGCCTTGAAATTGTTCAGTTTCTGTGTTCAACATCTTTGTTTGTAAAGACACAACAGCAAAGGGAAGAGTTCTGCAGTGTTACTTTGCTCTTTTTTTTTGTCTGATCTTGTCATCAAACAATGATCCTGCTGATAATAAACTGAATTATTAGCATTTTCTTAGTCGTGTTATTGTGCTCAGTGAACATTGTGTTCAGTTCACTTTCATCTCAGCACTGAGGGTCTCTCTCTACACTCCTGCCCTTTTGCCTGCCTGTCACTGTACTGCCTTTTAAGTGCACAGCGCACTGAAAAGTTAATATTTCTTTATTCTCCCCTCTCCCAGTTGAGTTGTCCTTTCATGCAGAGAAAATACTGAACCGAAAGATAATAGTTATGTCATTTCTCTTCGCAGATTGTGATCCCCTTCTTCAGCCTCTTGATCAAAGACATTTATTTTTTGAATGAAGGATGTGCTAATCGCCTTCCAAATGGACACGTCAACTTTGAAGTAAGATCTGAAAAACGTTTGTACCCATCCCCCTGTGATGGCGCTGAGACCGTTTGCCTGCAATTTTCAGTGCAGACCAACAAAGACCCAATGTGAGATAATCTCGCTGTGTCTGAGTGGAGTGTTTTTGTGTTTACAGAAATTTCTGGAACTGGCCAAGCAAGTAGGAGAGTTTATAACATGGAAGCAAGTGGAGTGTCCATTTGAGCAAGACCCTAACATCATCCACTACTTGCACACTGCTCCCATTTTTACTGAAGATGGTAAGACCCTGTGCAATCTCTAATCACCAAAAATGTGTCTCTCTGTCATTATTAATTGTTGGTGATCTCTCTCACCCACCAGTCCCAGCGTTCCTGTCCACAGCTTGTTTATCCCCAGTCTCTCCATGTGTTTTTGCAAATACTACAAACCTTCCAGCACGCGAAGCTGCTGCCTGATTGCTTTTCTTTTGTCCCTGACCTCTCCACGAGGCACTGTCTGGGAAGTAATCACAAAAAGAGGCCACACAAGCATGTCGTGGACTGCTGTGAATGTCAGCTGTCCCTGAGCCACTCATCCTGTGATTGATGGAGCCAGAGTTAACTCTGGCATCTCAGCAAACACAGCCCAGGGCGGTGGTGTCCAGCTCATCTCCTCCTCTGCAACAAAGAAATGTGATCACCAGAAAAGGATTTTTAAGGAAACTTCTTTCCTAGTAATTAATTTAAGATGTAGCTATAAAAGCACTGTTCTGAAATCATTTTTCTGATGGAGTTTTTATACTCCTCTGCCCTCTTCAGTTTGGTATCCAGCATGTCACACTGTGTTACTGCCTCTTGGTTTGTGTCAGCTTCCTTTTAGGACATTGTCACACAGAGAATTGTCTATAGCAACCTTCCCCTGGGCTATGCTGGTGTTGGGTTTATTTTTTCTTGATTCTATAGGCAGTTTTCTGTGCTAATCCAAGGTAATCAGACCAGACAGCTTTTATTACCCAGACTGCTTCAGAATGCAAAATACTACTTCTAAAATCCTGCCTTAAATCCTAAGAAGAATGACTGCCAAAATAGAGTAGTTGCCAAAATAGGATAATTAATGTGATTAAAGTAATGTGTTATCAAAAGGAAATAGGATGGAGGCATTTGTTCTGGTTTTAGGCTTGAAAGCGACGGAAAATGAAAGTCAAAAGTACAATTTTCAGGCTACTGGACTGAAAAAGGGTGACCTCAACCCACTAATTGCAGATTTTCTCTCTCATGCCCCCCCCTTATATTCATGGTGCTTTCATGAGGTGTCCTCTGCAGAAGCCACAGGAGGGGAGAGCAGAAAGACCTGCCCTGAGTAAAGGTGGGAGGCCCCAGGAGAGAGATGCTGCAGGGGGATGTGAAATGCAGCTGTCCTGGGCTTGTCACAGCAGGGAGGAGTGGTGGGCCAGCACTGGAGTATTAAAAGGAATTTATTTGAATACTGAGCTGGTTCCAGCATTAAAGAATAAAGCATCATGCAATAGTCAAACGAGGAAATGTGTGTGAACACAAATGACAGCCTGTGATTCTGTGGAGACAGTGAGATATTAATGCACTGCTCTCCTCCTTTTGCAGAGGAGACTCTGCAGTCCAGACACATTTTGGTGTCGTAAAATGCAGCCTGCAGTGTAAAAATTTGCAGGAAAAAAGATACAATTTTATTTTCTTGCACTACATTCCTTCTTTGCTTTCTGTAACTCACTGTTACCTCCAAGGTGCTGTGTATCCATTTCAGATACCACATTCCTGTAAGATTTAAAAAGATTGAGGAGGACAAAGCTGTGTTAAATGATGAGACTCTCCTTAATTTTTAAACACCTCTGTGTTTAGCTGTCAGTCCCAGTGTCTCTTTTTTTAATGTCCATATAACTCTTTGGTAGCAGTGCTGTGATGGAGGAAACAGGCCCAGATCTCTAGATGGAAAACCAGAGACCATTCAACTGCTTAATATTGTCACAAGAAGCTCATGCTCACATGTTTTAACTCTGGACTGCTTTCCTGATCCATCAAAATTAACCCAACAGCTTTCCAAGGCAGACATGTGGGTTAATCATCAGTCCTGCTCCTCCCCAGCCCCCTGATGGACCCTGATGTTTCTCTTGCTGTTGGTACAATGCGGGACATACAGGAATGTAGAGAGATGGGGGGTGTTGCTGTTGGAATAACACATATTTCCCTATTCCAGGTTTGTATCTGGCTTCCTATGAAAGTGAAAGCCCGGAAAACCAGACAGAGAAAGACAGGTGGAAATCCTTAAGGTAACCTCTCATTTTATCAGCTCATTTCTGAAGTGCCTCCAGACTGCTGCAGTGAGAGGCAAAGCTTGTGAAGTGCAGGCATTTAAACTGTGACCTCTGAGGGGGGGTCTGTTCCGTTTAAAACTGATCTGCAGAGCTGAGGCTGCACTGATAAAAGCTCGTTGTGTCTCAATTTATCATACATTTGAAGAATACCCTCTGCTTGCTTTACCCACACAAAATCCTGGTGTGGAGAAGGAATGCCCCAAGTTAACTGGATCTTCCAACATTCTACAGAGCTGTAGAATGGTTTGATATAAGTGAGATTCTGAAAAGAATTATTGAAAAACCCCCAAAACACAATACCAAAACTGTAGGAAGAAGCCACATTTGGTCAAAAAGCATTGCAGCATGAACCACTTTACATCTGCTTTTTATTTTCATTGTTCCTATGTTTTGAATTTACAGATCCACTATTTTAGGAAAGACTTGAAGATGAAGAGATGATTGCAGTAGGTCAAGGAAAAGAAATCCGCAAACATTTTGCACTACTGATTCCAAAGATGCCTGTTTGGGATTTAGACAATTCCTTTTGTTCGAGTTTTCTGTTGGGTTTTTTTTTTTGACTGCCTAACGTGGTGGATGAACTGGATTCATCCACTGAAATCAACAGGACTGTGTGCACAAGGATGCTTTTCTAACTATGAGACAAAGAGAGGAAGGACAAACAGACTCGTTGTGGCTGTGCCCAAACTGCATCAGGGTCACTCTAATTTTGCCTCTGAAGGTGAACAAGGAAAGCAGGAGCCCAGAGGATCGTGGTACTGCAACAGAGAATGGCAAAGGATAAAAAAAAGGAAAGCAAAACCACACATGAGTATTTCAGAAGCAGGTGCTTCAGACAGCGGCTCTTTGAACCCCCTGAGGATTGTAAAATTAAATCAAAAGACAGACACAACAGCAATCTGGTTAATTGCTGGATGGAGAAAGAATGTCATCTTGTGTTAGCAGTCCCCAGCCTTGTTGAACAAAGCGGTGACTGCTGCAGGGATGAACAGTGACATCACTCACAGGGACACGTGTGGCACACTGACATCACTCACGGGGACACGTGTGGCACACTGACATCACTCACAGGGACACGTGTCACACACGGGACAGTCCTCGGTCCCCTGGATTTTTATGGAGAACAATCCCCAGTGTGACTATTGCTGAGTTGGTGTTGCTCTTCTTACTGTGAATCTTGGCGGGTCTGAGGAGGGCACAGAGTGCAGATGGTGCTGCTTAGAGACACCCCCCACCACTGCTGAAGTTGGATGAAGAAGACAATGATTCTGGACTCAACTTACCTCTATTTAATGTATGTAGTGTATTCCCTAAATTCATTGATGCCGAGTTGCATCTTTTAGAGGGTTTTACCACACTTAATGAAAACAAAAATACTTCATTACCATTTCTCTGAGGTTCCAATTAACAGAGCACTGTTCGTTTTGCAGCAGGACACCAGAAGGATGGGGGGGAATTGCTCTGAATTTGGGAACTCCACGGTGTGCTTTAAAAGGACAAAGGGTTTCAGACTAGGATGAATGCACTAAAGAATTGGTCATTCATGAGCAGATAACCATTTTTGTCTTTTTTTACCTTTAGGATCTAAACCATGTTCACCGTTACCTTACAGAGAATATAAAATAGGGACTATATCTGGTCTTTAAAGCTGTACAATAATCAAGGTGCTACTATAACAGATATATTAAATGATAATGTACTATATTAGATCCAGAACTAAGCCTAACAGTAGATTGTTTGTACGTGGAAGGAATGTTCCTCACTGCCCCAGAAAACACCTCAAAAAGCTTAAATGAAACCTAAATACCACAGGATATTGGACTTTGCATTTTTATTACTGGCTTGATGTTCCTTTTTAGAGGTTCCAGGGTTTCTTTGCCTACAACAGAGGCATGTAACCCTTTCTTTGAGATCAGTAATAATTTTATTTCAGTACAGAGTACCTCAGCCAGGGGATGATGACCTATTCTGCTGATACTGTCAATATGCTCTTTGTTAATTTTTATACAGAAGCTGAGAGCAATACAGAGAGACTCTACACAACACATAGCCATTGCTCCAGGCAGAACCATTTCCAAAATGAAGCCATTAAAAGCCTGTTAAATTCCAGACAAATCCAGAGCAATAACCATAAACATATCTACAACAATGCTAATGCTTAAGTGTGTTTGCTAAATGGTAATTTAACTTTTTTCTTACTATCTGCATCTTTTTAACAGGCACTTGTGACTTCATAGTGGAAATGTTGGGGGTTTATTTATCTGAAACCAAATGTAGGTGGATGGGCCCTTCATTAAAACCTGCATTTTAAACGGGAAATCCTCACTCCTTTACTAATGAGCCAACAGAGGCTGGTACAGATGAGACTATAAAACACTGGATGTAATTCAAATGTGATTTCTCATCATAATACTTCACATTGTGGGGCACTTTTAATGAATTTGGGCAATTTTGTAAGTATAAGTGAAATTAGACCTCCTAAAGGTTATCACTATTCCAAACTAAATCACTGAAGTCCAAAGCTTCCAAACCTCGGTGCATAAAATGGTCATAAAGGTCAGATTTCGGTGGGTATTAAGGGTTTAGTGGGACTGTCAAAAGCACTAAATTATCCTTAAGCCTTTGTGTAGTCACACATTTAAAAGGTCCTTTTTCTGAGGTGCTAAACATCCTCATCTCTTGGGGAGCGCTGAGGCAATTATTGCTTTATAGAGGTGCAGGGCAGATTAATCTGTGATGTTCGATCTCCAGAGACACTCACCGCTCTTTGTACGATGACTTGGAGATGAGAGTGCAGAGCAAATTAAAATGAGAGCACAGTGCTTTTAAAAACTAAACCTTCAGGAATTCTGGCTTGTCTTCACATGATTTTGTAGCCAAAATCCCACTGATTTAAACAGAAACAATGTCAGCCTTCATTTATAGCTGCCAGTTGCATTTCTAG
Organism: Pitta sordida; assembly: GCA_013390025.1. Classification (NCBI taxonomy): domain Eukaryota; kingdom Metazoa; phylum Chordata; class Aves; order Passeriformes; family Pittidae; genus Pitta; species Pitta sordida. The sequence goes on along the minus strand of WEKX01005687.1, from coordinate 27,389 downwards.
GGTTGTATTTGGGCTGCCCAGGGTGTTACAGCTCCTGGCAGGAGGGTGGGTCAAGCCTTGCTTCACCAACAGGTTTCATGAAGCACCAGTACAACTGAAAACAAAGCCTGACGATTTGGGGAACAGATTTATTCCAAAAATGGGTTAGTATTACATGAAAATGAGAAAAAAAAAACCAAAAACCACATCCATTAATTAATTTTTCTTGCTCTAAAGGTATACTAAGGAACTGTAAAGGAACTAAGCCACTCTAAGGCATGCAGTCATTAGACTAACACCTAGAGAAGTTACTGCTAAATGTCATGGCTTTCCAATCCCACTGTTTTGGGTGGATTCAAAAAGGACCCAAATACATGAATTCCCTCCTGCACCTCCTCCAGTGCAAAAAAAGTCTCATTTTTCCATTTCTTGAGTGTGCCATTCTCCAACGTGGGGCTCACTGTGAAGCCCAGTGGAAAGCAAGGAGGGGGTCGTGTGCCTTCAGCTTGTGTTAGAGTCAGTCTGTGAAATCTGGTCGCTGCCTTTCAGAAGACACTTGACTCGTACGATCTCGCCCTCAGTTTCCCATCAGCATCCATCACATTGCTGACTGAAAGGTGCAGGGATGTAGGTCAGCTGGGCACGACTGAATTTCCAGGGCAAAAACTCGAAGCACCCAAGAGCCCTGTGCAGCAGAGGAGGCTGAGTTCAGTCCAGCGTTGTTCCCTCTGTAGCAGAGGGGTAGTGACAATAAAATGACAATCCTGTCGTGCACCCCTGGACAGAGCTGGAAACAAACTGATCCCAGCCTTTGCTGAGGTGTCACTTCAACACAGTGTGGACAGCTGCTCAAGCACTTCAAATAAGAAACAATTCAAACACAGAGATATTTTTCTCAGCTTGAAAACATTTTATGGCGTGGTCAGTGGTGACAAGATAATCACTCACTTAAAATTAAGCCTGGCCCTTACTGGTATCTTGATTACTTCATTGTGTTTTATTGCAATAGTTTATGCACCTTTTCTTAAAGCACATGAGCACTGGTTTGCACATGACTGAAAATCCAGTTTAGAGCAGAGCTAAGATTACTGAATATGTAATTGGAGTTAGCAACAAAAAGACGTGTCAGTAGGAAAGATAGTTATGCATATCAGGATAAAAATGTTACACAGTTAACAGTCTCAGCCTAGCAATGACAGCGTTCCATAGAATAAAACTGATCCCAGGCCAGAGGAAAAGCTCCAGTTGATGGTGGTGGACTTTGGAGCAGTCCTGCAGTTACAGTATTAACAGTTGCAGTATTAACTGTGGTACAGCTGTTAGTTATTCATGGGGATTAAACTGGTTTGACAAGTGGGGTGCACCCTGTGCCAGGCATGACTCTCAGATGGGAGGTGCCCTGAACAGGGTGAAAATCCAGCCTTAGCAAAAGTTCCCTTTGACATTGTTGAAATTTCAGCTGCAGATTCAAGGACTAAATCTGATCCAATGAATTAATCCAGTTCTGAGAGCAAAATTTGACTTTCTGGGTTTGAGAAACTTTTTCTCTTTTTTAGACTGGTAGAAATTAGCCGTGCTGTCTGAGATGACTCACTGGAAATTAAACCCCCTTTGATTGTGAACTGATTATATCCAATGTTGTAGTCGCAGAGTGGGATTAGGAAGTGACAATGGATCAGGGGAAAGCCCCTTTGTTACTGCTCAGAAGTCCAATTATGGGCCAAAGGTGTCTTCTTTTGTCCTTTCTGACATTCTGTGTTTGTAAGCTGGAAAATTCTTGGAAGCTCACCTGGGGCAAAGCCCACGACACTTCCTTATCCATCCAACAGAATGAGTACAAGGAAATTCTTTGTCCTAAAAGAGGTTTCTGCAGTGGGCATGAAAGAGTGAAGAATTTGTCACAGATCTGGAGTTTGATCTGCAAAAAATACTGAGAACATGAAACCTAATGCTCATGCAAGACATCATTTTTACATTGTGCAAGATGCAGATGGGGAGAGAATGGTTTGTATGGGTGCTGTTTCATGCACTCAGCGTGGGTGCAGGACATGGACACTCAGGCTACAGCCTCAGCTACAGGAAAAAGATAAATGTGAGTAACTCCTGCCCAGATCCCCTGCCCTGCTGTAGTGCTGTAAATCCAGAGTGGGTTACATTGCTCCCTCTTCCCTTGATGCCTCTCCCTCCACAGAAGTGGTATTTTGTTCCATGAAAAGCTTTCGCAAAATGCCAAAGGAACATTTTTCTAGTCCTCTGCCGCACAAAGGCTCTGTAATCATACTCCAGATCTGTCAGAATAGAAGAGGAGTCCCTCTCCCTTTTCATCCCTGTGGCTCTAAAACTGCCAGCCCGGATTAATACTGCAGTGCAATGTCCCCAGGCTTTCTGGAATGCAGAAAGACTCAAGCGTTCAGAGCTCAGGAGTCCTATAAATTAAATCTCTGTACAGGAAACTTCTCTCTAAAAGCTGCAAAGCCCATTGAAGGGAATTCTGAACAGAAAATTCCAGCTACCTTTCAGAGAAACGTGACTTCCTCAGTGAACTGTTACTGGTCAGTACGTGTATCACAGCTTTCATTATTTAACGATGCTTCTGAAATCCCAGTGGGTTTGAAACAAATGTCGAATGGTTTGTTAATGTGGCAAACAGGATTGAGAAAACGGGGGCTGTAGTGGGGACAGTTGACATCGTGTGTTTCTGTAGCAGCCCAACTTTGTTGTCACTTACTGTCTGTCCTCGCCTTGAGCAAAGAGAGAATCCTCCTAATGGTTAAAACGAGGAAAAAGAGAATCCTCCTGATTGTTAAAACTTAGCGAAAGACGCACACAAACACACACAGAGCTATTAAATTCAAGTGTTTCAAGATACAACTCTTACAAATACTTCCCTTAGGGAAGTAAAAACACCGTTGCTGATACACCACACAGATGGAAAATGGATTGTCCTCTGGGTTTCAGGTGTGTTTAGCAGCTTATAAAGGTGAAAAAACAGATTTTAAGATTTTTTTTTCACTTGTAGCAGCAGTGACCATCAGCTATCTTAAACCTAAACTCTAAGAACATACTATTCTAAACCCATTAAAATATAATACTATTTATTCACAGACCTAAGAGTAAAAATGGGTAAACAGAACTGCCCTTACTTTCAGATTAAGAAGTTCAAAGGTTGAATGACACATCCTGGGTCATTTGGGAGGCGTGTTCTTTCAAAAAACTACCCCATAAAGATATCCAAATTATTGTTTGGCGTTTCTTCTGGTGTAACTCCTTTTTACAACTGTGCTTAGAAAAATAAGAACTAAATTATTGCTTCAGTTCAGAGAAAGAATCAAGATAGGAAATAAATATGGATTAAAAGACTGGTATGTACTAATGATGTGAGTGATAGCAATGAGGAGCTGTGCTTTTCTTGTCCCTCTTTTTATTAAATTAAACAATTTCATGTTATGATTAGCATTTTCAGGCCAAATTGAAATCCCTTTACCATAGAATCATAAAACCGTAGAGTCATTTAGGTTGGACAGGACCTTTAAGGTCATCAAGCCTAACCGTTTAACCCATCCATAACGCCCAAACCGTGTAGCTTTGTTAGAAGTCCTCAGAACAATTACCAACCCTTCATTAATTGCACAGGCAGGAAACAGCAAAGCCACTGGAGAGTGGCTGTTAGGATTTTGTGACTGTACATAGATCTTGCCAAATGTTCATGGTAATCTGCATTCTGTCCCCTCTCCCATAAACACTGAGAATAGCATGGTCATTGTTCTGCTTTATAGCTGTTGTGGAAACTGTCTTAACCTGCATTCATGATGGTAGTGCCCATCCTATTCCCATGCCTTTTTATACAGTTGTGGTAAGATTGTTATGAAAGCCTTTTGTCAGTCATGTTCCAGCTAACTTCCCTATGTATAGAATTTATATATTAAACCTCCCCCCCTACCCCCTAATTTATACTGTGTTTTAACAGTTTGCCTGAACTGTCTATGGTTTCTAAATTTTGTAATGTGAGTGTCAAACAAGAATAATAATTAAAAAAAAAAGCCTCGGTGGTGTGGGTTTTGTTTTTCAGTTTAATTTGCAGTAGAGATCCTAACAACTGCAAATCTACATAATAATAGGTTCCTGTAAAGGAACTCGGGTTGTTTTGAAACTCCCCAAATAAAAAGATGTCCCTGACTCTGCCCAACAATTCATGATTGTGTAGGCACCAATGTAGCTGTAGTTTCTGCTCTTCTTTGTTTCCACTCTACTGCTTCTCTCTTCATCCTCACACATTCTGAATGTTGCACTGCAAGGAAACGAGACAGATTCTCAGTTTTCACAATAAAGCATTTTCCCAAATACGGGTTGTAGAATGGGAACTTGGTCATAAGGAGAGGAAAAAGCTCAGACTGGGCCTGAGTATCTTCAGTTTGTTCCTGTAAACCTCTGCACTACAACTGATGTTTAAATGTGTTCTGCTGAGGTCAACACAAATATTAACCTGAGCTGCTGCTGAGATGAAGGACCCATTTCAGTAATGTACAGTAAGAGACATCTTTGCTTCAAGTAGCTTTAAATTCTTCTGCATAAAGAAGAAAGAGGCTCAGAAGTGAAACTCGTGTGTGGATGTAAGTGGTGGAGTTTCCCTGATGTAACATCTGCACCCCACTGGTCCTGTGAGTGTGTTACTATTCCGCACAGCCAGGTCCTGTCGCCGGGTGAGAACTTCTGCTCCGTGTAAGGAGTGGCCAGACCCCAGAGCCTGTGGGACTGTGACGTGCGACCTCCTTTCTCAGCACAGTGTTCTCACTTGTGGTGCCAGAGCTTCTGCCAAAAGGGACTCATCTGGCTGGATTTCCTGTAAACTGTGGCTTGCTCGGGATTCCCTGTGTCAAGGCCCCAAGTATTTCTTAGGCTAAAACATTTCAACCCTCAGGAGGCCCATTTGTGCCACAGAGAGTGAGAAAATGCACATTTGAACCCTCCCTGTGAGCCTTGCAATTAAAGGGAGCGGGTGAGCTCAGCTCAGCCCAAGGTGACCCCTTGGGCTGTGTGTGAGCAAAGTGAAAACCAGTCTGACCACTGCAGAGAACATTTGGCCTTGCCTGTGTTGGTGACGTGCCAGCTGTTGAAGGCACAGTGTTGCCTGGCCCTCAGCGCAGTGTGTGACCAGTAGGCCTGTCCCGTCTGCCACTGGTCCCAGTTCAAACAAAACCAGTGTAATATCAGCTCCCAACTTCTCACCAGTGCACACGTGAAAGAGCACAAGTGCCCAGGCTCACACGAGGTTGCTGGGTCGCTGCTTTTCTAAGAAAAATTCTAATAACTCATTGAGGAGGAAAATATATCTCTAAGCCATAACCATATCTTGTTCTTATTCACCTGGCTCAACAGTTGGAATTTTTCCTATTCTACTGTATAATCTAATAATAATAATTTTAAAATTTACTTTTACAAAATTGAACTCTCATAGAGTGGAAATGCAACTGTCAGTGGGTTCTCACTGTGCCTTTCTGCTGATCCACCCATCCAAGCTCCTATTATCTCTTTGAATTTACATATGCCACAACAATCTGGGACACTGGGTCCCTTGATCAGTAGTTATAGTGATTTGTGAAATGAATAATGTATTTGCCCTGATACATCTTAGCAGTGCTCCTGGTGGTTTTTCTACCCCCATTCAGTTCAGTCCCTTATAAACAGGCAGTATTGTCATTTTTCTGTCCCTGAGCTCCCAAGCAAAGCTACAGCTGCTTCCACCCAGCCAAGGGGACCTAAGAAATTCTCTTTGTCAGTATAAAATCCAGTGGAACTGCAGAAAGCCACAAACAACTAAAGGCAAAGCACAACTGCTAATCAGCCACCCTCTGATGGTAACCAGAGGGAGGAAAAACAAAAACAGTGCATCTTTAATTAAGAGAAAGAAAGCACAGCGCTGGAAGTACTGAAAGCCAGGAATTTTTGGCTCTGCATTTGAGTTTTTTTGAGGTTTTTGTCAAGGCAGACAACCCCTGCTTTAAATTTTGTATCCAAACAATGAGAAAACTAAATGAGATTTACGTCTCCCAAAGAGCTGCTGGGAGGATGGATCACCTACTGTGGTAAGGCACTTGAAAGAGGGACCTTACAAAATTGCATTTTGAAGCAAATGTTCTGAATGTATTTTTTCATACACTCACAGCAGCACAGTAACATGAAATTGTAATATATTCTGCTCTACAAAGCAATCTAAAACATGGTTGCATTGTGTGTTACTGGCTCCTCAAGCTGTGCATACATTTGGTGTCGCAAATCCAATTAAAGAAGGAAATATCTCATATAAACAAAAGTAAACACCATAAGGGCTGACAGCAAGAAGTAGCTGTAACCAATAAAGGCTAAATTTCTCTAGTTTGATTCTTCCCTTTTCAATTATTGCTGTTAAAAATAGCCATTTTTAGAGGGGCTGTCACTGTGTACATAACTGAGGCCAGCAGATTTCTTTTGGTTTATCCTCTGAGACACCACTGAAATTCCAGCTGACATTCCTCCACTGCTGGGTCTCCACTGCCACCTCCTGAAGAGGAAGGAAAATTAGCTGCTTCCAATTCTGCTTTTCTTTTTAATGCCTGCAGAGGTACGTAGATATTTTTGTTGAGCATGAAGAGCAGCAGCCGAAACTGCTTGATAATCCGTTCCTTTGCTTCAGAGGGAAATTCCTTTCTGCACGTTTGATATGAAGGTGGTACAATGTCTATACAACCGCTTTTCTTCTTCAAAAAGGCCCAGTTCTTTACTTCTGATAGCTCTGTCCCTCTTTCAACAGTGAGATGAAAACCTCTGACTGAAACCAGTAATTTTTTGCAGCTCCCAGGGATTGCATTTTCATGCTGAATAATAGTTATTCCCTCCCCTTCTATTCCAGGCTGAAGATCCTGGAAGAATTCCTCAGTGGATGTTGGGAAAACTCTTAACACTTTGCAGATGTTATCACTGGATTTATAAGTAACAACCAATCCTTTTGATGCTAAGTGGCGCCAAAGGCGTAATTAACATATTTGGTATGCAGTAAGAATTGTGAGTTAAAGAGGTTTATGAACAAAACAGGTGGCAACAAACAGCTGTCAGTGTTCTGTATGTAACTTAGTTTTCTGTCTTTAAAAAAAGGAAGAAAAACCCCCAAGAAGAGAAACAGGATTTTTACTCCAGTGCAAACCAGATATAAATGGTTAAGATCACCGGCAAACAAATTTTAATGGAAATTTTAAAACCACAGATGTAAAAGCATGGTTTAATTTGAATCATTTTTGCAAATGTTTTGGCAGGCTGACGTTAAAAAGGCACCAGCACTCATTCAATAAACAGTCTGGATTTTGCTTCAGTTGCAAAGTATCGCTGTATTAGATGTATAACTTGCTAAAATTATTCTAGGAAAGAGCCACCAATTTTCCAATTTACCCATTAACCTTCACAGACTGTGATTTCCACAGATAAAAAACACTGTGAGGTACTAAATTTGCAGCTCGTGTTTCAGTGCCACTTTTCCCTAATTCCGGAGCTGCATCCCTTTTCGTCCAAAGAACCTTTTTGGGTTTATTAAATCCTGTCTGACTGACGACTAGAGGGAGTTGGTAACAATATTTTCCCCCTCATACGGCCCAGCGTTAATCCGAGCACAGATTTTTGTCCCTGCCAGGACATGACTGAGGTGGATTCGTGTTTGGAAACGCATCAGGAATTGCGCAGGAATCAGAGCAATTCCTCCCGGAGGACGGGGCAGATTGGGTTAGAAAACCAATTTTTTTTTGTGTTTTCACTGACAGGAAGGGCTCACGCAGAGCCTCTGAACCGCGAGCACGAAGCCAGGCCTGGCTGTGGAATCAACCTGCGCCCCAAAGCGCCGCATGAGGGGAGCTCATGAGGGGGAATGAACTGACGATTGGGACTAACTGGTGATTTCTGCACTGCTACGACGAGGCACCAGCAGAGGTCAGCCCCGCGGTTGGGGGAGTGGGATTTGAATTTATCCCTGCAGCTTGAAACCCTCCATGGGTTTGGGGGGCAAATCCCCGGAGGGTTTGAGCGGTAACACGGAGGGTGGGAGGGAAGGCACCGCCCTCCCCTCAGAGCCGCCGCCATGGCGGACCCGCCTCAGGGGCGGAGCCTCCCCGGGGCCCCGCCCGTCTTTACGCCGTGCGTGTGACGTCACAGCGCGCAGGCGCCGCGGGAGCGAGGGAGAAGGGGAAGCAGTTTCTCCGCGCTCGTCGCCGCCGCCATTTTGTCTGTGCGCGCAGGGCGGACTCGGAGCTCGCTCGCCTTATTTTTCAGCTGTGAGTAGCGGGGCCGGCCCTTTTTCTTCCTTCTCTTTTGACTCTCGCGTGTTTTTTCACTCGTTTCTTTTCCTGGGGGAGGCGGCGAAGCAGCGGGGAACCGGAGCGGCGCAGGGCGGGGGGAGGGGGTGGAGGGTGAAGCGGGCGAGGCGGCGTGAGGGAACGGGGCGCTGGTCTTGAAGAGCGAAGCGCTGCTCGCGGGGATGTTGAGGCGGGGGAGGGGGCGGAAGAATCCTCTGTCCAGGAGCCCTGCCGGGGTCTGTGCAGTGCCCGACCGGCCCTTCCAAGCCCCGGGGCGGCTCCAGAGGCTCCCGGTGGGTCGGGGTGGGATTGCGGTGGGAAGGGCGTCCCCTCGGTGCCCCGGACTTTGGCCATCCCCTGAGGAACGAAGCCTTTGACCTCCCCGCCTGCCAAGTTTCTGAGGGGAGGCGTGCGGGAGTTGCTCGGGGAGGGTTTGTTGGCCTTTTTTTGGTGCGTGTGGATCGTTGTCCAAGGGAGGTGGGAGCGGGAAGCGGCTGCGGTGTGGATCCGCTCGGTGCGCTCCCCGAGTGCGTGTGTTGGTGGCAGCAGCTGCCAGCGTTACATAAGAGAAGTTCCCCGGCGCATAAATTCAGAGAGGAGAGCACCGGAGTCAGGAATGTTAAGGTGGCTCTGACCATTTCCTCCTCATTCGCATTTGCTTGGCTCCTTTAGGGGCACAGTTCGCAGCTTCTGTTGAGACGGAGAAAAGCCTTTTCCTTTGTGCCTTTGGAGTTTTACCTTCGTGTTTTTGCCTTTTCCCCCTGTACCTTGGTGTATTTCGCTTGTTCAGAGAAAGGCCCTTTTCTGTGCCTCTGTGTGTTTTTTAAATACCTGAATTGATACAAATATCTTTCAGGCCTTAGAGAGCCTTGGTATATCCTGCATCCCCAAGTTGAGTTACCAAAGTACATATCTTTTAAGTCCTTTGTATTTGCCTTTTTTATCATTATTTTAGTCCTTTAAGGTGCCTTTCGTTGTTACGAAGTCTCTAAGGCTTCAGTAACCCTTTGTATTCTCCTTAGGATGTCTCTGGATTTTTAGTTTTCACGTTGCCCTTAAAATTAATGCAGAATTTCCAAGCCTCGATGTGTTTGTATTTTAACCTTGCAGCTGCGATATTGTTTTCATTATTTAGTTTCGTACAACAAAGGCTTGTAGAAAAAGATACTTTAAAGAAAATTGCTTAGGGGTAATTATAGTAACCAATGGAATATAGTAAAGAAATATTGCCCAGTTAACATGTGTATAAAAAAAACTGGGTTTTTTGGCCAGTTGTCCCTTATTGAGCCCTGGTGCAGAACCAGATGGGGAAGGAACAAAAAAAAAGCCACCAAAGGTAAAATTTTCAGTTCACCTCTAGCCGAGTGTGTGCGTGGAACTCTGCCCCTCAAAAGGAGAGTGACTGAAACCTGAGAGCCCTTCAGTTACATAAGGTGAAAATAGAGGGAAATGGCTCTGGAGCTGGGCAGGGAGAGGGGAAGTTCCAGCGTGTAAATGAAACACTTAAGTCCCTTCTAATTTTTCAGGTATTTTGGTTTGTCATTGGCTGCACTGGTGTTATGTTTTGTGGACATTTTGTAAGTGAATAAGATTTTTGAAGACTTAGATCATGGCTGACCCGAGGCCTGTGCTGATTTTGCAGTTTGTCACTGTGTTTGCCTTGTATTTATGTTTTAAAAAACAATTGCTCTAAAAAAAAGTTGGTGCAGGTGTCTGTTATGTTTTTTTTTTAAACTACCAGCCTCTCACAGATGTTATCTAAGTAGTATCAGAGTCTTTTTTTCAGAACTGGCATTTTCATTTACATGTTCTAGGACTTTCCTTCTTAATGCCTCCTCTTTGTGTGCAGGCAGCCAACATTGTTCTGTGTAAATTTACACAGATTTGCACAATTTACACATGATTTACAATCATGATTTTTTTCTGCTCTGCTCCTGCCTTTGTTCTAAACTGCTGTTCTCACTGTCACCACTTCCTATGGAAACTCTCTCTTGTGTAAGTTCATTCTTTGTAATATTGTGGAATAGATATGGGAGTTTATTCTTTGGTAAAAACCTCCTGCCTGAGTAAACTGATAAGTTGGTTTTGTTACATTTAATTCTACGGCTGTGTTTTACTTTTCCTTTTTTTTTTTCTTTTTTCCAGCTGTGCATGTACCTGTTTGAACAAAGAATTCCTGCACCTACCATCCAGCAAGAGCAGCTGGTGGGTTTTGTCTCTGGCGAATCAGCTGAACAGTAAAAGTGACGGGTTCAACACTTGGCTTTTAGTGCTGGAGAGTTGTGTTGATCCAGCAGAGCTCAGAGTGTTCACTGGGGATGTGTCAGGAGTTCTGTGGGAGGAGCTTTTAGACTGTCCATACTTGATTTTCATGTAGTAACTTATGTATGAAATGCCAAATCCGGGTTTTGAGGGAGGGGATGTTCGGAGAGGAAGGTTTTCTCCCAACAAAAGGCTCTTTAAGGAAATGGCTCCGCTTAGTCACTTGAGAGTTCCTTTAGAACGGGCTTTAATGACATGTTTGAAGCTATTAAGTGGAGATGAGTTGGCCTATTTAATCTTGATTTGTGTTTCATAACAGCGTCAGTGTTGGGCTGAGGGAGCTGTGACTGCTGCCAGACTGGAATAATGGGGGGGAGCTGAGGGAATGGTTCTTTCTACTTCTGTCCTAGTTGATCAGACTCTGATGGCTGCCCTGCATCTCCACGTGTGTTTGTTGGTTTATTTTGTTGTTGCAGTGGGAGATGAGGCATTCCAAGCAATCCCAGTGCCCCGAGTGGGACGAGAGGAGGAGCTGGGACCAGAGGAAGCACAGCAGCAGCAGCCGCAAACGCAGGAAGAGGTCCCACAGCAGTGGACAGGAGAGCAAGCACTATAAACCCAGCCGTGTTTCTGAAAGGTATAAGACCAGGAATTGAGTCGTGCTGATGTTTCTTGCTGTGTCTAAAGTCAATGTGTTTTCAGGAAAAGAGTTTTGAGTGCGCAGAGGTGGCAATTCCTTATGATTTGGCGCACTTAAAACAAACGTAATGGGTGGTTGTTAACACAGCACTTGAACCACTAAATAGAAATTGTTTCATAAAACCAAGCAGATATTATTACTTTCTTTCAATGGTGTCAGTTAAATGTTGGTACTGAATACACTCAATATTCAATTTCAAATAAAAATGATGCCTTTTTAATTTACTTAACGTGAGCAAAAGGAAGAGGAGGTTTGTTTAATCATTTAACACAATGGTAAGTGTGAATTTCTCTTACTGATTTTGGAGGTGGTTTGTTTTTTCTCCCACATTGCTTTCACTGGAAGAGTGTGTTTCCTGTTTTGTTTTTTTTTAATTTCCTTGAGAAGATGATCCCATGGAATTCTTTTAAGAGCTCATACTCATGATTGTAAAATGATGGAAGGGGGACTCTGTGCCTCAGCAGCATTCTTAAAGGTCTATTTTCTGTGCAGAAGATTCTTGTTCCACATAGTCTCTGAGTATTTAATGGCCCTTGCAGAGCACTGAAAATGATGCCACTTCTCTCAGCCTCTAGGTTTTATTTTCCTTTTAACACTTTGAAAGCATAAAAAGGATAATTCTGGTGTTAAAAGTGGTTTGTCGTGTGACACTTAAGATTGTAACGGACTTGCTCAGTTTATTTAGGAAGTGTTTCTCCTTTTTAAGGCTGATTTCTGACTGTGCAAACTGGACAGGTCATGTGTTGTTGATGTGGATGGCTGCTGTGTATTGCCAGTGTTGTTACATTCCTAATAAAGTAACATCCAAAGCTCCGCTGTTTTTGGGGAGGGAGTCGATTAAAAACCATTTTTGCTGTAAAGACAGATACTGTGTAACTCAGCTCAAGTCACTTAATCTTGTTGGAAGTGGAGAACATTCACTTAAAATATGTTTTCAGTCATTATTTGGACGATAGAGCCATAAATGAAAGAGACCATCATGACCGGAGATATGTTGAGGAGTACAGGAATGACTTCTGTGAAGTGTATGACCACAGGCATTATCACAGAGACTATGAAAAGAGTCACCACCACCACTATAGCAAATCCTCTGGTCGGAGCAGGAAAAGTAGTCATAAAAGGAAGCATAAGAGACATCATTGCTCCAGTCACCAATCGCATTCGGTATGAGTAATTTTTAACTTTATTCTTAATGAATTAGTGGTAATTAGACTACTTAAGTGAGTGCTAGAGCTTCAGTTCCTGACCCACAGTACTTTAAGAAATATATTATTATTTAAAAAAAAAAAAAAAAAAAAGGATTTGTATTTTGAGTCCCGTTTGTGGAGCATGTGAATGTGTTGTTAGTTGAGATTCTTTGGATGTGAGTGTTGGGTGGGGGGTGGGATAATTGTCAGTAGTCAGAAGCACTGGGATTGATCTGAAAAATGTTACCTTGAAATTGAAGGCAGTTATCCTCCTGTAAAGTAGTTTTGCAGCATAGAGAACTGTGTTTTTCAGGTAGACTGTGAGGTGCCATCCCTCCTAATGCTAAAAGTAATTGAAATGACATGCCTAATTAACAGAGGCTTAATTGGGACTATCAGTGTGCATGTCTGGTAAATTGATAAGAACAATTCCACCCCTAATTGCAGAAAACTTTGCTAAGCCATGAGCCCAGCTAATGGCACCTCATGTCTGTGATGGGAGAAGTTTGCTGCCTGCCTTCTCTGAATTTCTCATGACTGGTGCATCTGCAGCTCCAGGTGTTTGATGTCACTTTTCTGCAGTACGAACAGCAAATTGTGATAGATTTGACTCTGCAGATTAAGGACTTCACAGTCATTTTTCTTCTCTCTCTCTAAACGTGAGGGAAGTAAAATCAGCTACATAAAATGTATGTTTTAAGGATAGAAGCATTTCACCTGCCTGAGAGCTTAGCTGTGTAAATAAATACTGCTTTTCACTGTTTGCTAGCAACAAAGTATTAGAAATTAAGTATTAGAAATAGCAATGTTGCAGTCTTAATCTGTCTTCAATTAAGCCACTGTTTGAGAGACAAAATTGTGTTGTGTTTTTTTTTTCTGTTGCTTGTATCACTTTTTGAAGTATTTATCTGAAAATCTGTTCCTTGCCATGTTTTTCTTCTGTAACATAAACTGTGCCCTGTGAATTTCTGGGGACTGAATTTGAAATTGCTCCTGCCAACTGTTCGTGGCCTGGTGTGTAACTGAATGCCTGAATCTCTCCCCGCTGAATGAATTGCGTATTCTGCCCTGAATTCACTCTGATATATTGATTGGCTGGACGATCTTGGTGCCGTTCCCAGAAGAGCCACCGAAGGAAAAGATCCAGGAGTGTAGAGGATGATGAGGAGGGTCACCTGATCTGTGAAAGTGGAGACGTTCTAAGAGCAAGATGTATAGAACATTTTTCAACACTTTTAAAAAACCTTTTTTCAGAAAAAAAAAATAAAAAAAAAATCTGTTTAGAATAGAATGTCAGAGGAGGGGGGCTAAAGAAATCTTCATTGCTCTTTTTGTTCTGTTTTTTTTGTGCTTTTTTTGTTTTTTTTGCATATCTTCTTTTCTGTAGAATTTAAATACTGTTGTTCAAGAAGTTCCAATTAGTAAATGAACTTGGATCTTGAGATTAGAACAAGAGATAGTTTTGTTTTTTGGCTAACTGTTTTCATGACACCTGTCCAATAAAGTAATGCATTCAGATGCTGAAATTTAAAGTAATTATGCTTTTATAATGGCACATTTTAAAAATCTACATTAATAATATTCATTCTTCTTTAAGTAGTTGTATAATTCTAACTTGTCTTTGTTCTTTTTAGATGAAATTGTTGCGACTTTAGGAGAAGGAGCTTTTGGCAAAGTCGTGGAGTGCATAGATCATGATATGTAAGTGTTGGTTGCCTTTACTGGTGGATCTCCTGACAAAAGGCACTTGGAAATTAACCTCAGGGACATTTTCTTTAAAACAAAGTAGCACTTCAAATAAAGTTGGGTGGTATATTTGAGAACAGCAGTTAGTCTGGTTTTGAAAGTTACTCTGTGACCATGTTCCTAGTTTAAAAATGTTATGGGCTTGCAGGTGGTACCACATCCCTGGTGGTTTTTAAGGTGCCTCAGTCATCTTTTCCAACACTATAAATGTGTTTTGTTGCTTCTGTTGCCCTGTGAAATCCCTGGGATAGTATGGCTTTATACAAGATGTTCTCTGGAGATTTTCCTCTTTAATTTTAGAATCTCATCTCTAATGAACTTCCTTAGCCACGTTTGTCTTGGGAAATGTCTCCTTGGAGAGGGTTTCTTTCAAAGATAAACTTTTAATAACTTTTCTGTTGAAGCTGTGTAATCAGTGAGGGCAAACCACCCTTTGTAGTGACTGAGCTGTGTTTTGCTTCATTACGTTTTTCTGTTGGTTCTGTAAATGCTGGTGCTAAAATAGAGAATGTGAGAGTAGGTAAAAAGTGCAGGATTGTGAATATTTGAGAAGGCAAAGCTCAATACTGCATTTATTTTTTACAAAATCCATTCTGCTTGAGTGCAGCGTGCTTAAATCAAATTCCCCTAATCCAGCTCCTAATTCTCCATGACCTTTAATCTTCCTGTGTTTTGCTTTATTAAAATCAAACTGCTTTTGGGTTGTGGGTATTTTAACAACAGTAATTGATCCAGTTTGCATTGCTTTCCTTTGTTTTAAAGGAGAGGAATGCATGTGGCAGTTAAAATAGTGAAAAATGTTGGTCGGTACCGGGAGGCAGCTCGTTCAGAAATACAGGTGTTGGAACACTTAAACAACATGGATCCAAGCAGCAATTTGTGAGTATAACATCAGCTCACTAAGGATTTGAGGGATGTCATTATTCAATAAATGGAGTTTTAATTTTTTGTTCCTCTTTTGTTTTCCTTTTGAAGCCGCTGTGTCCAGATGCTGGAATGGTTTGATCACCATGGCCATGTTTGCATTGTTTTTGAGCTGCTGGGACTTAGTACTTATGACTTTATTAAGGAAAACAGCTTTCTGCCATTTCATATTAATGACATTAGAAACATGGCTTTTCAAATTTGCCAGTCTATAAACTGTGAGTACATTTCCATCCTCTTATCAAATACATGGGTGTGTTTTGGTTTCTCCTGTAGGAAATGAGTGCTTAAATCATGTAATACTGTTATTTTTTTTTCCTTTGTAGTTCTACATCATAATAAACTCACTCACACAGACTTAAAGCCTGAAAATATCTTGTTTGTGGAGTCTGATTACATAGTGAAGTACAATGCCAAAATGGTGAGTTTGGTCTTTGTTTCTCCCAACTTGAGTGGCACAATTTCTGTCTTCATTGAGACTTCCCCTCAAAAAAAGCTGAGACAGAGACAACAAGTACCTGAAGTGAACTGGAAGGTTAACAAAAGAGGGAAAGAACTCTTGTTAGTCTGGGGAAGGTCTTTACTCACCTGTTGTGAGTGTTCAGATTAAATCACTTTATTTGCTCTTCTTTCTTGGAGCATCAACATGAAGAGGAATTGATGTACTTGGAAAAAGTGGGGTTTTACCCAGGTTTAGTTTATAGTGTTTTATGATAACACATACTTTGAAGATGAAGATAATTTGATGAGTTCTTTCTGCCTCAGCATGCTTTTAAAAAAAAAGACTAACAAAGAGCATTTTGGTTTCCTTGCAGAAGCGAGATGAGCGCACGCTGAAAAACACCGACATCAAAGTGGTTGATTTTGGAAGTGCCACTTTTGATGATGAGCATCACAGCACATTAGTGTCTACAAGACATTACAGAGCTCCTGAGGTTATTTTAGGTCAGTAAAGACACTTAAACTTCCTGACAGTTAATTGCAGTTAATTCAGATGTCTTTAGTTCATCAGCTGGGGTTCTGATAGCCAGTCTTCACTTGAAGATAGTGCTGTCAAAATTCTGGAGAGCAAACAATAAAACATGTCCAAATATGTCCCTTTCCCACTCTCCCACCAAGGTTTGGGGAGTGTGGGAGGGTGAGATGGGCATCAGTAACTGTGTGGAAACTGGGCATGTGCTTTGTGGGAGAATAGATTGAATTGTGGGTTACAGGCACAGAGAACAGATTAAAAATTCAAACATCAACTTTGCCTGTTTTGCAGCACTGGGGTGGTCCCAGCCGTGTGATGTGTGGAGTATTGGCTGTATCCTCATTGAGTATTACCTGGGATTTACAGTGTTTCAGGTGGGTATGTCAAGTTAAATAGAATATATTTGTTACAGGCTACTGATTTTGACCTGTTAATGTTAATGACATGTACTTAACTGTTGGTATAAAAGGCTTAACCCAAGGGGCTTTTTAAGAATTACATAAATGAGATTGTAAAGCCAGTGTGCATATATAAAACTGTGATGTCAGATTGTCCTGCTCTGGCATTTTGGTTGAAGAAGTGTGTTTAGCCTCAAGATACTGCTGGAATTAAATGTAAAGAAAACACTTGTACAAAACTTGGTTTATGAACTCTGTGGTTTAAGAGCCATTTTAGCCGTGGAAAGTTCGTTACAGTGTGCATTGCATAATCTGATTTTAATAATTTGGGGTGTTAACCTTTAAAGATAGTGTGGCAAACATCTTGTTACCAAGTGGCTGAGAGGAGAAAAAAAATGTGTTAAGTGCATTCATTGTTTTTTTCACACAGACACATGATAGCAAAGAACACCTGGCAATGATGGAAAGGATCCTGGGGCCTCTGCCCACTCACATGATCAAGAAATCCAGGTATGGTCACTATGGAAGTGGTAAATTGCCTGATATTTCCCTATTGTAAGAGAAACTTTTGATTATTCAGACAATGGTAATACAAAAGCAGCAGATCTCTGAGAATAAATAGGCACTAAGAGAAATGTTAACTCCAAATGCAGATACACAGGAACACTTTGTGGTGTTTCAATGCTTGGGAAAGCATCTGCCTGTTGCAGGCACTGACATTGTCTGACTGTTGTTCTCCTCATCCTGCAGAAAACATTATTTCCACCATGACCAGTTGGACTGGGACGAGCACAGCTCTGCAGGCCGCTATGTCAGGAGGCGCTGCAAGCCTTTGAAGGTAGGAGACAACATTTTTATTGCTCTCTCTGACTCACAGTTGTGAAAGATCTCTCTAAAATACCTCATCTGGTTTGTTTTCTCTTTCAGGAATTCATGCATTGCCAAGACACAGATCATCAAAGTCTGTTTGACCTTGTTCGCAGGATGCTGGAATACGACCCAGCCAAAAGAATCACTCTTGATGAAGCCTTGCAGCATCCTTTCTTTGAACCACTAAATAAATAAATTCAAAGATCTTTTATGCTTCTTCAAGGAGATTTCCTAGACTGTGTCAGTCAGTCAGCAGAGGTTGCATGAAACTTTTGTAAGCTTTAAATTATTTTGTACAGTTAAGTCTGTAAATAATGACTTATGTTTTGTATAACTGTTAACGTTTACCATGTTGAGCAGTTGTAGTCTGATGGGTATCCAAGTGAAAAAATAAAAGTACTTTTCATTTTTGAAAACTGCGTTGTCTCTCATCCTCTCCCACTCCTCCTTTTGCAGTCGAGGCTGATTGACCACCCGACTGTAGGTGAGGAGTCTGGGCTGGCTCAAGGAGTTTCAAGTAATGTTCCTCCCCCAAACTTTGTTTTATTAGTCACAAAGAAAAGATGAGAAGGACGAGGGCAGTTCCAGCAGTTTGCTGGCATGGCTGGCAGCAGTGTATGTCCTGAGTAGGTATTTTTTGTGAGTCACTTTTCCCCAGATTTTTTGTCACTCCAGCCAGCTTTGTTCATCCTTGGAATCTTGCCCCTTGCTTTCAGTGTTAAATATTTACAGCCAATCTTTTTGCGTGAGGTCTGAAAAGTAGTATTTCCTAATTTAAATACTGTTTTGAGTCATTAAAGATGAACACTTTGGTGATAAGGCTTTTAGAAGGATTGTACTGCTGCAGAGGAATGCAGAGCACCACAGAATTGTGACGTATTTAAGCCCTTTCCGTAGTAAGAAGATGATTCTGAAATCTTCAAATCTGTATTTCTGTGGAGCTGGATTTCTAATTGATGAGTGAAGTAACCTTGGCTGAGAAACGGTGGCAGCAGGACTGTTGAAGCAGGAGGAGTTCGGGTTCTCAGTTGTGGCTCCTGAACTCAGGTGCTGAATGCAGAAGGAAATGGTACAACTTTCCAGGACCTGTTAATGCACCTTGGTAGTTTTTGTTCTTCCATGTCTAAGTTGATGTTTCCTTGGTCTTGCCCCAACTCTCTTAATTGGTTTGTGGTTTTCTTGCTGAGCAGTAGGAAAGGAATCTTCCATGGGAGGGTTTGTTCAGGCTGTCTGTCAGGGTAGCTGCAATAAGCAGAGTTTGGATGTTTATTGCAGTCCTGACTTTACCACACACAAACTTTTCTTCAAAGGAAGGAAACAGTAAATTGTTCCAGCTCCACAGGAGCCTCACTTCAAGTTTTGTGCTTGCTGGGCTGGCCCTAATGCACGGTGAGATTTTAAACTCATGTCCTTGATCTGCTGGTGTGGAGGAGGCTTCATTTGCAAGAGGCTCCAGACGTGCCTATCTCTGAGGTGGGGAATGGAGAGAGTAGAGCCGGGACAGGCTTTGAAAGCTTATCTTCTGTAGCCACTGCCACCTCCTGGGCTTGATTACAGCTCATCCCAGCCACCCCCTTTCCTTGGATGTTGGTGTTGATGACATCGGTTCAGCTCTGTCGGTGCCATGCAGGTCAGATCCACAGGGCTGAGCAGCACGAGGGCGAATTCCTTCCCTTCTTCCCACAGCTCCAGAGGCAGAGCAGGGGCTTGGCTGAGTGTATCAGCTAAGCAGTGCAAATCAAAGGCAGATGGGGGGGAGAAAAGTTTATATGCTGCTATAACAATAAAACTGTAACTATAAAACAGTTGTATCAAAATTAGGGAAGGATTTGTGTGTCCTCTTGGCTTGCAGAGTACTTGTAGTCATGGATGTAGCCTCTGAAATAAATGTGTTGCACTTGGTAAAGGAGGTCTGGGTTCTAAAGCTTTGCTTTCCTTCTTCCAGTAAACTTTAAAAAATAAAGAGGACTCTCCTGGTTGATGTGGCAGCTGCAGGGAGGTGCCAAGTGTTCCTTGCAGGCCTTGGTTGTACACAAGTGTTAGTTTGTCCCCTGGGCTGCCCTCGGTGCTTCTGTCCTTGGGAAGGGGGATTTTTAGGTTGTCACCCCCTTTTTTGTGGTCTTCACCCATGAATGAATGTCATTTGGGTAGTTTGCAATCTGTACATGTTATATCAAGCTATAGCTATTGGTTAAATACCTAGAAGAGCATTCACATCTATATCTGCATTTCAGATTTTAGCTATTGTACCTTAAAATTACGGTCTGTGCCTGGGTCAGCCAGGCAGACCAACAGTGCCTTTCCATAAGGAGTCACTCTTTTTACTAGACAGGGATGGTAGGACAGAGTAAAGCTGTCTTTAAGTGAACAGCCCCTTTTGTCTCTGGAGTGCAAGGTGTGTATGAGATCCAGACCTCCAGAAGCTGATCCCGGTGAGGGAAGAGTTGAGCTGGGGCATAAACTGCACAGTAAGGGGGGTTCAGAGTTGGGGGGCCGAGGCTCAGATGCTGCAGGGGAGCTCAGTCCTACCTCTGCTTCACTTCCTGGGCACTGAGGCTGCCAGGAGGGCTTGGGGCACAGGGGCACGTTTTGGGACCAGATGCTTTGCACCGGAGTAGCTCCCCAAGGGGATGGTACCGTGAGGGTGCCATGGATCTCGCAGAGCTTGGGAGGAAAGGCTTGGCAAGGTCATGGAAGGAAGAGAGTCCCACCGGAACCTGGAGTTCTCTCCTTTGTAGCTTCAAGCTATGGAGAAGAGCAGGAAAGAGGTGTCAGCAAATGACACGGATTTGCCTGGCTAACTGCTTTGGAAATAGCTACAGAAATCCTGTCTATATCCAGCACTGCGGTCTAGCTGTGCACATGAGTGTGTTTTATTAACAGACTTAATGAGAATCTGACATTGTATCATTACTGACATAGCAGCGTTTCCTAACGCTGTTCTGTGCTCCACTCCTCTATTCCAGAAGTAAGAATTGCCCCTAGAAGGGCAGTGTCTGTGGCCAGGAGGCAAAGAGTACGTTTGGATTTGTGTCCTGTATGTTCAGAGTCCAGACACGCATTAAGGCATGAAGTTAGTGGAGGATGTTTTATAGGTAAGTTAAAAGTCGTGATGCAGTCGGTAACAGCGAGGACAAGGCAGATACTCGGTGCTGGTGTATGAGCACAAAGGCTCCCTAAAGCGGCTGGGGCCCTTCGCTGCGGTGACACCGTGAGTGACAATGCCTGGCTGGGGTTCCAGGTAAGGTCTGTTCCCCGAAGCGGATCGCGGTCCGGACAGGCGGTAGCGCAGAGGGCACAAACCTCCCGCCCGGGTGACACCTCTCGCAGGTCGCACTCCGGGAGAGCCGCGGCCGATTCCCGGCACCGCGGCCGGGCACCGCCGCGCTCCTTCCTTCCCTGCCTCCGTCCTTCCCTCTCTCCTTCCCTCCGTCCCTCCCGGNCCTGCTGCTGGGAGCCAAGACGGCCGAGCTGCAGGGCAGGCTGGCCGCGCTGGAGGAGCGCGGGGCCGCCGGGCACGGGCCGCTGCTGGACGCGCTGCAGCCCCGGGTGGAGCAGCTGTTCCGAGAGGTGAGTGAGTCAATGAGTGAGTGAGTGAGCGGGGATGGAGCCCCGGGGCCGCACCGAGGGGCAAAAGGCTCCTGGGAAGGAGCTCCGGAGCTCGGGGCTCTCGCCCTGTGTGGCACCGGCTTCTCCTCCCCTTTGGAAAAACTTCTTGCCTTTTACCAGACTTTCCCCTTTTTTGCTGCTGTGGATGAGGGGTAGGGCGAGGCGTGGCGGTGCCCGTCTGGTTTAGAAGAGAAAACTCCCCGGGGTGAAGGGCTGGCAGTTCCATGTTCGGGGACATGCGTTTTATTCACTGGCACAGGTAACCCGAGTACTTAAATACTATTTATCTTGGGATGTAATGGACCATAATTTCCTTGTTAGAAATTCATGAACATGATCCCCGTTATCTGAACCGTCTATCACAGCGTATTGTGGTCTGGCTGTGCAGAACTGATTTATGGGCGGGTGGAGGAGACACCGCCACCAGTTATTTAACTTTCGATCTCGGGGTTTTCTGAAATAATTCAATAAATATTTCTGTGCTGAAAGATTTCCCCTACTTGGAGAACTATTATCCACAATGATGCCTTTCTCTGTAACTAAACCAAATCTCTAGGAGAAGTTACACTTGATCCCAGGGTTATCTTTTCCCCGACTCCGGTGTTTAGGTTTGGGGCTTTTTACAGGCAAAGGGGATGGGGAGAGCTCCATCACTCATGGGAAATGCTTGAAGGTCCCGCCGTTGGTTTGGCGGATTTCTTTAAACAGTAGTGCATGAGGTTCAGCAAGATTCAACACGGCTTACAGGGCTGCCAGAGGACACCCCAGGTGATCGAGCCTGACATCTGCGGAGGGTT
Organism: Pitta sordida; assembly: GCA_013390025.1. Taxonomy (NCBI): domain Eukaryota; kingdom Metazoa; phylum Chordata; class Aves; order Passeriformes; family Pittidae; genus Pitta; species Pitta sordida. Next base: position 5,632 of record WEKX01005687.1, on the reverse strand, counting down.
TTACACCGGGATTTTATTAACGGCATCACTGCGGTGCAAAACACGGCGCTGCCTTAAAACAGTGACAGCCGTGAAACCTCGATCATGCAAAAATGTGCCCCGTGAACAGCTCTGGGACTTCGAGGAGGGATGGAGGCTGCGCTGGGGGCATGGGCAGACAATTCCCCCTGCTCCATATTACCATCTGAGGGCATTGCTGGCACCACCACAGCCTGGGTTTTTTCTGCCTGGAATCTTGGTTGCATTGATGTGCCTTGATAAAAGTGAAATGTTAAAAATGTTTTTGTGAAAACGCTGCATACCAGACCAGAGGGGTGTCTGTGAGGCGTAATCACAGACTCTAGTTAATGTCTTTTCTCCAGGCAGGAATTAGCCTGCCAGTCGTGGCAGTGGTTCTGTTCCAATTATTCCAATAAATGTGCTTAGCAATGGGGATGGTTTCTGTGGCACTGTGTAAGATCATGTGCAACCTCTTGCTGAGATGTGGTTAAGTGTGGAAAGCTTGTTTTGTACTGGGAGTGCTCAGATGGAGTTGGTACAGGGGAAAATAAAGCAAAACCACATAATTGGGTTTCTAATGCAAGAGTGAGCCTGTTGAAACATTTAGTAGGACAGAACTTTTGTCAATACGAGAGCGAATTTTGAATCAAGTAACAAATTCAAGGAATGCCTGGTAGTGATTGTGGTTATCTGTTAATGGCCATTTTAAACGAACCTATTAATTCATGGTGAAGTTTCAGAAAGTGTCTGTTTCTTGACCAAACTCCTGTTACATAAGACCAGTCACTCATCAGGCAACTCCTGCCCTTTCTGTGCTTGAGAGTTTCTGGAGAGCGAGAGAATATTTCCATCATCATGAGCATCAACTGATGCCTGGGGTCAGGTTTTTTGTTGAATTCTGTCTTGGTCCTCCTTTGAAGTTTACCACAACGTTTCAGAAGTGAAACCAAAGCTCCATATGCTCTCTGTGCATGGCCCAGCATCCTTTGTTCTGCCACGACCCAAAAGGCATTACTCCATATACCCATCGAGGGCTTTGCTGGCATAATTTATGGCAGAGCCGTGTGTGAAGAGCAGCAAACACAACACCAAGGCGCTGGCTCAGTTCCTTTTAATGTTCTTTAAGTGTCTGGCGAGTAAAAGATGATAGGAAATAAAAAAGGAAGGTTGAGTGTGGAGTGAAGGTAATGAAAGCCAATTTGGACAGCGAGGGTTTAGTTTCTGGCCCGGCCACAGGCATCAGTCTAACTCTGGAGGAGCTGCTGGTTTGACTGGGGCAGACCTTGCCCTTCCCTTGGCCGTCCCTTTAGCAGGACGTGCTGCAGGCTCCTACTTTGGTGCCCCCTGAAACGCTGCCAGCAGCGTGGGCAGGACGTGGCAACATCTCCAAAAACCCCAACTCCAGGCGTGGAGTTTTCACACCGGAGGGAAAATATTAATGGGAGGATTATAGAAGCATCCAGTTGTTGTAAACAAAGCTGGACCGTTTTGTTCACAAAGGATTTATTGTCCTCAGTGTCCAGATTAATCAGTTTCATGACAAGAACGGTTCAGTGGGAGAACAGGACTCGCTCCAGGATTCTGATCTCTGCATTCCCAGTGACTCCTGCTGAACTGAAAGGATGGAAGAGCTTTATTTTCATTTCCTCGAGCATATTCATCATCCAAATTACTTTAAAAGTGAAGTGATAAAATCTGAGCAAGTCTGTAACATTTAGACTGCAGGTGACTGTCAGAAAAGTCTCTTTAGGTAATTTTTTTACTGCATTTTCTCAAGGAAAGTGTGTATTTTGCAGAGGGCAGCTGGATTGTTCTGCTGTTTTTACCTCCCTTGGGACAACTTCTCTGTCAGGTGGTGTGAAACCATGTTGATACTTTCAGGACTTCTTAGCATCACATCCAGGCAGCTGGAGAAAAATGTATAGGATTTCAACAACAGATGAAACTATTTAATCCTCAGAATAAAAAGGAAATAACCTGATTCACAGGTAGCCTAATTCCTCAATGGACCCCAGTTTTCAAATATTTGAACAGAGACTGGGTCATTGGCTGTATAAAGGCTAAGTCTTAACACCCCAAATTCAATAAGTGCTTTGAATTTTCTCTCTTTGAAATGTAGGGACCACAGTTATCAGATTATTGCTTTGTCTTTTGGCAAACACTTAACGTGAGACAGGGCATTCCTGGAGGACTGAGTGAGGATTGTGGGTGAAGATGAGCTGTTCTCACCCTTGCTGGGCTGCCCCAGCCATGAAGTGCTGCGCTTGAGTTAATGGACCAGACCTGTCATCAGGGCTCATTAACTTGGGCTTGGCAGTGTCCTGAGCCCAGGCATGAGCAGCCTGGTTGGCTTCAGGAGCAGGCAGAGCGTGCTCACATCTGCCTGCAATACGCCACGTAGGCACTGCTTTGGTTTGGTGGATTTTTATGAGTTCTAGTTGTCCCACTGATGAGTTTTTCACCTTGGAGATGGAAACCCTGGGCTTTGGGTAGGCCTGGGGGTGGGTGAGTGCTCCAGTCTTGACTGTCATTCACTTCCTCATCACTCTCCCAAAGAAACCTCTAATACTCTACAGGGCGTGAATTTTGAGTAGGAAATCAAGTCTTGTCTGAATGTGGGACTTGTAACAGCAACTCAGGGTGGATCCTGAGCCTTGGGATGTGCAGGAGGAGTTTCTGCCTCTCCATGTGAGTGAGGGCTGTAGACTGGCCCCCGGCTAAGAAACAGTTCTTATTTATGTGCTACTATAGCAGGGGGCACTAACCAAAGAGGCTGAACGATGCAACAGCATGAAACCATTACCTCTCCCTAGAAGGAGGAGTGCTGGATGGTTTGGATGTTGGCACACGTGCACAGTCCACATTTAGGTATAACAAATTCTCTAAATGGCTGTTTTTATTCCTCCTCCAAACAGAAACTGGGTGAAGGACTGGCAAAGCTGCGGACGGCGAGAGAGGCTCCCTCAGACTGCATGTGCCCCCCAGGTAGGTGCCAACATTCCAGCACAGCCAAAGCCAGACTGCCCGGGAGCCACCTGGGACTGACACCGCTGAGCTCCTCCTCTCCTATTTTATACATTCATTTTCATCAAGGGAAATGTGTTACCAAGTGCCTTTTCCCCCTCTCTTGCGCTGGAGGCTGTTCACTTCCCCCAGTGCCTTGCTTTGGCCTGTTCACAGATAAAGGAGCTTGAGGTTTGGACAAAAGCAACGTTTGGCTGTAGGAATAAAAGAGAGAAGAGCTTGACTGGGTTGTGAGCCCCGGGTGTTGGGCCAAAACAATTTAGAAGCAGTAACACAATCGCTGGGGCTTAATGGAAGTGTGGTAATTAAAAGCTGCAGCCTCTCTGCCTTTTCGGAGGGCAGTGACTTCTCTGGCTGTAGGGAAGATGTCACCGAGGGTTTAAATTTCCTCACAGAGTTTAATGAACTTCTGAAACTGTCAAAACTTCCTGTTCCGCCTGTGGAAGTGCGTGCTCCTTGGAAACAATTAGTTGGGATTAGTTTGCAAAGGAACCTCTGCGGGCAAATGACTTTGGGCTGAGGCACTTCAAGCCTTTCCTTTTTTTTCTTTTCACAGAAGGAGCCAAAGATGGGTGAAAGACGGGCAGTGCTTTAATGGGGGAGAGCAGTTAGTTTCGCTGTAGTTTTAAGGAAAACAAACACACTGTAAATGCCACATGGATGTGCAGTGAAGGGGCAGGTTCTGTTTTTCCTGCCATCCTGGTTGTGAATTCTACCAGGACACACAGCACTAGTCCATGCTCCCAGAACAAAAAACAAACAAACAAAAAGGACTTTTTTAACCAAAATATTGTGTTTAATCACCTCAGAAATGGACTTTTCTTCCCCCATGAGATCGTTTAATAGCTTCAGATGCATTTCACTAAGGATGCTCTTAAAGATACTTCCTCCTTTCCCAGTGGAAGGTTCCTGTGGGTTCCCAGTGTGCCTCACTGCCTTTGGAAGGTGGTCAAATCAGTTTTCTCCCTATTGATACACAGACTCAACAAATCCATGAGCCTCACAGGGCTCTGGGGCTGCGTCTTTCACTGGTCTGGGCATCCAGGGCACTACTGGGGTGCTTAAGTGGTCAAGAAGCTTCTCCTTTGCTCAGTGGAAAGCAATTGGGCTTGAAGAGGCTCCTTTTGTCCAGGAAATTCCCAATTGTGTTCCGGGTCACTGGGTTTGCTGGTTGCTGTGTTTGGGAGATGGGGGGAAGAGAGGAAGGGGGAAGGTTTTCCCACGTGCTGCTGAAATACTCATTACAGTCATTAGTAACGAATGTCAAAGTAATTTGCGAGCCCCGGGAAGATTTCCTGGTGGGTAGGAAATGTCCCACCCGAGCTGTGCCGAGGTGAGGATGGACTGTCCTGAAGCCTTTCAGCTATTTTTGAACAAATCAAAGAAGTCTTCAGTGTGTAAAGAGGGGCCAGTGGCAACTAGAAGCTGGTGGCCAGCAGAGGGGGCCCAGCTGTTTCACCAGGGCCATGGAGACATCCCAAATCATCAAGAAAAATCACAGAATCATGGAATGGTTTGAGTTGGAAGGAGCCTTTTCAAGTCATATAATCCAACTGCCCTGCAGTGGGAAGGGGCACCTTCAACTAGATCAGGCTGCTCAGAGCTGAACCCAACCTGACCTTGAAAGTAAGAACTATTTAAAAAAATAATAATAATTTTAAAAAAAATATAATATAAAATATTACTGTCTGTCTCCAGTGCTGGGCATGCTGTCAAAAGTTGCCTCTGTAGTTGCTCTGAGCATCTATGTGCTGTTTAAGCTGACTTGGTTTGCTTTATTCATTCAACCAAAGCCATTGGGCAGATGATGACAACAACTTTGGGTCCTCTGTGTTTGGGGCATTTTTGTGGCTGAGGGAGAGAAAGAAGAGCATCCTTGTGAGGCCGGGGCAGCTGGACCAAGTGTGGCTCAGGCTCCAGAACACTTACAGGCTGATGACCCCACTCTGGGGATAAATGTGGCCTTTCAGTCCCCTCAGCCATTTGGGGTGGGACATCGATGGTTGTGTGCTGTGGGCACTGGGCAGAGCCAGTACAGGCTGTGTCTCCATGTCTCGCTGGGAGACAGCAGCTCAATATTTGTGTCATTGTCATTCCCTAAGCCAGACCTGTAACACTTTGCAGAGAGGCCCCGTGTCCCCTCATGTTCAGCCTCTTTGGTGGGATCCTCACACCGCCTTTGCTGCAGGATGAAACCCAGCAGGTGCAGGAACACTTGTGTATATGACATTCAGGGCAGCCTTTGGCTAAAGCAAGACTAAAACTTGAAGGCAGGACTAAAACTCCATGCCTGCCTAAAACACTTTAATTATCAGTTGTGTGGGCTCTGGTTGGGTTTTTAATATCTATTTTTTTCCAGGATTATTTTTTTATTTTTTCCACCTTGCATTTTCAAAGCAGTCTTCTGAAACCTGACGAGCAACAGGCTCTTGTTAAATGGAGTGTTTGCTGTGTCAGAAGTCTGCGAGAAGGTCCCTCAAGAGCTCAAGGTGCTGGATGCACCATGCTACAGCCTGAGAGCAAATGTTTCCTCCTAAATCCAGTAAAAATGGGTCAAAACCAGCCCCAGTGCACAGGGCATGCCTTGCCCAGCAGCTGGTACGCCTCG
>WEKX01005685.1:24427-41207 GCA_013390025.1 Pitta sordida | reverse complement strand
GATGGCATGATCTTGAGATTAACACCATGGTTGTGCGTTCAATCCCTGTATGGACATTCACTTGGGAGTTGGACTCAATGATCTTTGTGAGTCACTTCCAACTCAGAATATTCTCTGATTCTGTGATTCTGTGTGTTTCAGGGGCTTCTACCGTCTTACCTATAGACTGTCATGAACCCTGTTGTCTTCATTGCTGTCATAAAAATCTCGCATCTGACCTAGTGAGCAGAATAATATTTGCAGTTAAAATGATAACAAAAATCAGAAACAAGCATAAGAAATCAGGATCTGCCTTCTGGACTAAGGAATCGATACAGAAAGGCAGAAAGGGGAAATACAGGTGGGGGAAAGTTCTTGATTAATTAGAAACTGTAGAAATCTGACAACCTAGTGTTATTTTTCCTCTGAGGCAGTGTTAAATGCATTCAGAGGGCAAAACCAGGCAGTGTAAAACAAAGTGACTGACTGCTAATTTTTTGACCCCATGGAAGAGGAATGAATGCACTTGGTAAAAAATAGCAAGGAGAAGCCTTCAAAATATCTGACCTCCAGAGCCCTCTGATGAAGCACAGGAGCTGGTAGGAACTCTGTGAAGATCTGTGCTGTTCAAGACCACTACTGCCCCTGCCCCCTACTGTCTTTAAGAATTTCCATGGGGTTTAGATTAAGGTAAAGATACTCGAACTGTCTTAAGGAAATGGGACAGCAGGACTGGTCTGAGAATTGCTTTTAAAAGACAAAAAACTGTCCTGGAATCTTTTGGTGAGGCAGAAAGGACTCCTGAGTGTGTCCAAAGCTAGCCAACACTGCTTTAATTTGTATCTGAATAGAAAAATGGGCTTTTAGGAGGAGACCTCACCTGAGCCCTGGGAGACATCAACAGTCTGTGGGTGGTTGTATTGGGTCTGTCTGAGCCCATAGCAGCTGTCATAATGCTATGTTTTAGAAGGGTGTTGATAACACACAAGTGTTTTGACTACAGCCAGGCACACATTGGCACTAATGTCTCTTCCCCTCAAATGAGGACAATATTCTGTGAGGGGCCATGAGCAGACCAGCTGACCCAAATTCACCAAAGGGATATTCCATATCATACGACGTCAGCTCAGCAGCCAGGCCTGACGGGAGCAGGAAGGGAGCAGGAAGGTGGGGGCATTCATTTTTCTCAACGGCTGCCTTCTGGACATGATCTATACAGTAGGAGCCCTACTTCCCTAGATATGGACGGACACCTCTGATGATGGGAAGTAAAGATTAGGTTTTTGCTTTGCTTCTGCACATGCTTTGCTTTGCTATATTTTTGCTTATATTAAATTTTCTTATTCCAACCCTCCCTATATCATCTTATTATTCATGACTGAGTGACTGTTTAGGCCCCTGGCGTTCAGCCAGGGTAAAACCCATTACAGGGGTGATGAGCACTGGTGGGTGACTGGATCCTGTGCCTGGACAAGGGGAACCAAGGCAACAGGCAAGAACAGAGAAGGAAGAAGCATTTGCAGAAGCAAACAAGTTTGTTCATCTCAGCCCCTGCCTGTTTCTTAATTCACTTCTTGGTCTTTCCTCATAGACAAGGAGCACTGCTCACTCCTTCCCTTTTCAAATGTGGTCCTCATCCTTGTCATGACTTGTTCCCTGCCCAGCAAACCTTGTTAGGGCAAAATATCTTCAGGAAAGAGAGGGGCTACTTTAATGCTTACTTTATGTGAGAGTCTTTTATCAAAAGTACATACTTCCCCTTTGGACAAGAGAATTCCTTTTTGACTGCAATCCAGAGGCACTCCGAGACTAAAAGGTAAGACAAACATACAGTCAAATGGGAGCAGCCAAACATGCAGTCAAAAGTCTAAATGAAGAGGGATCAAGAGAGGAATGAATTCAAAGACCAGAATTTTCCTCCTGTTAACTTTCCAGAGGATGGAGGGCATAATACGCACAGGATATGAATGAAATGCAGCCTTGAAGATAAAGTGGTGTTAGAAACTTAAAACAGGACCAAGAACTCCTCTGCGTTCAGCAGGAGTGTGTAATGAAGGGTGGTCACCTGAAACATCTTGTCAAAGTATTGCTGGTTTCCAGGAACTGACCAGCAGAGATGACAGGCTGCTGTGTATGTATGTGGCTTGCTGTGTATGGACAGGCTTGTTCTGCATGCTGGTTTCGGACCTCTTTGATGCTAAGAGATCTGAACTGTGTGGCAAGACTGCTACTACACTGTGGACAGTGCTCAGGATTCCAGCTAATGGAACAGGAATCCAAGATATTGATCAGTACAGGCAGTACTGAATGATGCTTAATCAACACAGCATTGACATTGTTTTTGTCGTTCAGCTCTGGCTTTGTGAAAGGTGACAAGTGATCCCCCATTCTTATCCTCTATGCACACTAAATGCACACTAAGTGAAAATTGTCCTTCATAAGAATGTCAGAGTGGAAAAAGGACACTCCAGCTGCCTCTCAAAATTCGCGCAATCATCCGTCTTTATAAAATATGTGTCCTCAAGGATTCCAACAAAAACTTCTAACATGCGTAACAGATTCTAGAAAAGTTCTATGACACCTGATCCGTGACACTGTCCAAGTCCATACAACTCTATATGCTGGTTGCCACTAAAATAAATGATACCTCTACCACTAGAAAAACACAAAACATATGGCAAACCCACAACACCATTTACAAATAGGAAAAAAATGAAACTCCTGCTTTCCATGTATGTGTATATGACACACCAGGTAGTGCCCAGGTGCGTCACAAGTAAGGGGATCACCTCCTATGCATTAGCTCATGCTGTGGTAGGGATGGATGTTCTGGGCTGGGACCCACTGTGGTCCATTTTCCGCAGAGACACAAGCATAACCCTGTCCCCATACTAACAGATCAACAGGACCTTGATAATGTAGGCCATCATATAAATCTTTGTCCAGGACTTCCAACCTTGTTAATTCTGTGATTCTGTGACTTCTATTTTTTGATCCTCTAGTGAAGATCCATCCATCTTCCTGCTCTGCTGTAGCCAAATCGATCCACATTCAAAAACATCAAATTTTTTTTATCTGATTGGACCTGAGGGGTGTCATACTCCCCCCTTTTTGTTTTAAAAGAGGATTTTTTGTATAGTGTAACCTGATTTTAAACCAAAAACCTTATATCAAAAGCATAACCAAAATACTGAAAATACTGAAAAAACTGTCTTAGCCTAAATTAAACCTGATCTTAAATAAAAACCTCACACAGAATCAAACCTGAATCCAATCTCTTCTCTCAGGTTGTCAGCACCAGAACAAGCTGCGCCAGGGGAGGTTTAGGCTGGATGTTAGGAAGAGTTTTTTCACAGAGAGAGTGATCTCTCAGTGGAATGGTCTACCCAGGGAGCTGGTGGAGTTGCCATCCCTGGAGATGTTTAAGAAAAGACTGGACGAGGAGCTCAGTGACATGGCCTAGATGATGGGAGGCTTGGATGGATGGAAGGCTTGGATGGATGGAAGGTGCGTGGTGCTCATGCTTCCACACTTGTGGGTCTGATCCCTTGGTGGGCATTCGCTTGGGAGTTGGACTAGATGATCCTATGGGTCCCTTCCAACTTGGAATAAGCTGTGAACCTGTGAACTTCATCCTCTCAATCCAAACTCACTTAAAAACTCAGGCTTCTTTAGAATCTCAGCCTCAACTTGATGTAAGCTTAATCATCTCAATTTTAAGTGAACCAGAAGTAACCCAACTCAACCTTGTCTGAAATTATCTGCAACTTAAACTCAATCAAAATTATCTGATGTTAACTTAAACCTGACTTACACTTCACCAGAATTGTTTTAACTCAGACTTAACTGCAATCATCTTTAAATCAAGTGCGTCCAAAATCACAATCATCTGCAATTAAACTGAACTTAAAATTAACCAGTCATCTTAACTTAATCTTGACCTAAAACCAGCTTAAACTTAACTCAAACTTAATCAGAATTAACTCAAACTTAGCAATTTAACTTGACTTAAACATAATTAGAAGTAACTTTACTTAAACTCAACTTTACCCTTAGCCAGAATCATCTTAACTGAATTCCAACTCAAACTCAGCTGAAACATAACTTAAAGTCAACTGCTATTAACTGAGAGCCAAATGACCTGCTTCTAGTAAAAGAGTGTTTAAAAGTTGTGCCTGATCAATAGGAGAGGCTAATTGTCCCTTGCCTATCAATTGCTCTGGGTCAATTGGGCAGTCTAGTTGCCTAGCAACCATTACTGTCACCCCACAAAGCTCTCAGAATTCTGAGAGCTGAATTCTGAGTACGTAGTTGTTAAAATCAGCTTTAAAATCAGTTACCAATCATGCGGCAACACAACGTATAGTGCTGCAACAGTCTCCAACATATTCTCCATGCAAGATGACTGTAAACCAGTTCCTTAATGAAAACAAAAGGCTCAGGAGTGGTTGGCAGTGGGCTTGGGTCATCGTGGAGCAGATCTGCTGGAGGGGGCAGCAGGTGCAGGGTGGCACTGGGCGTGCAGATCCCCAGTCTGCAGCATGCCCGTCAGACCAATAGACGGCGGTCTCGGGGCATATAGTGGAGGATGATACTCTTCTGCATTCACAAACTGACAAACCGCCAAGATTTCTGGTGCAGATGGAGTGACGTCATTGGCTTCCATCACAGTTGGAGTGAAGCCTGCTGTTTGTGGTGCAGTTGGAATCATGGCAACGGCTGCGGCAGCTGGGCCAAGACCCCTCATGAGCCGTGTATCCAGGGGCATTTGAGCGGTGGATTTAAAAAATCAGGATTCCCATGTGCCAGGACCGCACCAGGCAGTTTGATTAGCTCAGCACTGTCCTCTGCATGCCTGTCCCTTTGAGAGTCTAGAGTGCATGGATTTGGTGGTGGCTGTCTGCCGAGAGAAACCAAGAATCAAAGCAAGAAAGCACTTCTTCCGCTTGTCATGGCTGCAAGGATCACAGTACGGCATAAACCAATACCCACGTAGTGATACAATCTGGACTAATGTGTCCAGCTGCTTGTGCTACGTGCAGCTGTGTCCTGACTTTTCTCCGGTCCCTTAACTCCTACGTTCCCGTAGCAAAATACCCAGGGCAATTACATGTGATCCAAACTAATAAAAGTGCAACATTATGAGGGACAATGCAATAGCCCTGTTCTTTCATAATGCAATGTTCTTTCATAATGTCCTTTCATAAAGACAGCATTCCTGCAAAGACATCACAGAGGCACCATTTGCGGTGGTGGTTGTTATGGTCTTGACCCAGGGAGAAGGAGAAGAGACACTTTATTGCCTCATATACAATCTTTTATAACAAGCAATGCTCACTACACCATGGGGCTAAAACTTTCCCACCATGCCCAAGCATATAGGCATCCAACCCCCAGAACCTCCCTGGTGTCACGTCCCAGCTGTGGCCAGTCTTGTTTATCTTGTTTGTTGAAAGTCCTTTGTTGTTTGCCTTTCATGCTTCCCATGCAGCTTTTAACTCCTTGCCTACCACAGGTTATCCCTGTCATCTGGATTCTTTTTATATGCTAATTAAAACAGATGCAGGCCTGGAACAAAATCACTTGGATAGTACTTGCACGAAAAAAGCCTATCTAAAAGCCTGACCCAGCATTGAAACTGCTGTTAATGTGGGAAACCACAGGCTACAAAGGCAGGTGAAGGAAAACAGCTTAGCTCTCTTTATCTCTTATCTCTAACCCTGTTCAGTTGGAGAACTGGAGCAGAGAGAAAGTCTGATGAGTGTTCTGTACTAGCCTACTAAGTTATGGCTCAACAAGGGTATGAACCTTTTTTTCTTCAGCAGATGAGCTACAGGATCATCCTTTTCCTCTCTCAGTGACCCACTGACTTGTGGAATAAAACCTCATAGCCCATAAGAGTTATGAGATTGGTATGTTTATTAGCAGCGCTGGAAGCAAGGGGGATAAATCCTCCAAAATCTTGCTTACCTTACTGGTTTTGGCAGTACCTTCTATGCTACAGAGTTATACAATATTCAGTAGGTGAGTTATACAATATTCAACAGGTGAGTTACATATGAATCCCAGTTCCCACCTGGGTTATGGTTGATATCAGTACATCTCCAACATTCTGCTGACAATCGGTGGTCTATGGGTGCACATTCCTTGCTGATCGGTGTAGGTAAAGCCTAATCCTCTTAGCTCACTTCTAACTTCTTGCTGGCAATTTTTAGTCTATCACCCCCTGTGTATTACCCCGTGTTCCCAACTTAATTCACTCTTCGGTTTATTACTCTTTATGTTCACAACTCACCACAAGGACTCTTTGTAAAAATGATGCCATCCCAAGCTGAGCAGTTGTGCTGGAAAAGGCCTAGGGTTGCTTGTGCTCTCTGCACTGTAGCTCACAGCCAGGTCTGGGTCTCAATCTCAGGATTTAAATCAGTGTCAGAGATCCTAGGATCTGGGTCCTTGTGATCTGGGAATTACAAACCGGTTATTTTAATCATATGATCAGAATTTAGATAAACACTTAGTAAGCAAGGCATGTTGCCCGAATACAGTGAGTCAGACAGACCATTTAAGGGAAATGAGAGGGAAATTGTGTCATTCCAACACAAGGCTTATACCTTACGTGTTCCAGCCCTTAGCTTGAGGCACTGGCAGGAGGAAGCTTAGTCTTACAGGCTTCTTCACTCCCTTCTGCCTGCAAAATAATTATGCAATTTCACTGCTGTACCATAATCTGCCAGGCAGTGTGTTACCTTTATGATATGCTAATACTGTATAGTAGCTGAAGTACCTCCTATGTATGTCCAAGGTCAATAAATATTCATATTAACTGTGCATTGAAACCCTACTTTCTGTGTTCTCCTGAAGAGAGTAAACAGCTGAATCAGACTTTAAAATAAAACCTGCATGTTCACATTTAAAGATCTGAATTTTAGAAGCACATATACGATATCTGATTTTTTTAGTAGCCCTCAAGCAATCATGCTGGCCATGACAGTACAACAGAGCAAGTAAAGGGGAATTGGGCAAGCTTGTTAGTCAGCTCTGCTTTCATGTGTCTTCCTCACTCTGATCATGCATCTTTCCTTTTCTCCTCTTGTTCACTGTTTTGAAGGACACAAGGCAAATTTAGAATGAATTAAGGCATGAAGAAAACTTTTTGTGTCTTAGTACCAGATGTCTTTTAATGCATGGAAAATGATGCCTGGTCTCTTGTGAAGTCAGTTTACACTAAAGTCAAAGACTTGCTAACATTCAATTGGGAGACCAGTCAAGTATGTGGGATTAAGTTCTTTTTATAAATGTTTACAGAACCAGAGTGTGAGTTCACAGGCAGTCATGAGAGTTTTGGTTTCTCAGCTGATCCATTAAAAGGGTCGAACACTGTATACTGATAAATGTCATATACTTACAAAAAGCTGGCTAACCTCAAACCAGTCCTGGCTGGAGCTTCGAACACCAAATCCCAACTATTTATCAAGGTTAAGTTGGAGTTTGCAGGACTTACAGTCTAATGAGTTTGCAGGACTTATAATTTAAAAACAAGCTCAGACCCTTCCCTAGGCACCACTGCACATCATTACACTTATACATGCAGCTGGGAGTGTAAAAGCAGATTCTGCTTTAACTAAATCAAGAGCTCCCACTGACCACCAAGGAGCAGCTCTAATGGGAGCTGTGGGAACAAGCGAGAGTGGAAGAGTCCCCATGGAATGAAGTCTGAAGATACAAGGTAGTATCACTGTCTGGAGATTTGTGCATTTGCTCCTCTTTGCTTCTGCTTCTGGTACCAAACTCCTGAGAGAAGCTAGAGATAGCTCCTGGTTTTCAAACCAGAGCAAGATAGAGAAGAAAATTAACGACCCTTGTGGAGAGAAGCAAGTGCTTTCTCAACTCCAACTTGTTTTTTGGTGAGTATTGGCATGACTAATGGAGAGCACAGTGGTAGAAAAATCTGGGTAAGGAAGTAAAAGGTGAATTTACAATTTCAGTTTCTACATTGTAATTTGGGAGTGGTGTCATTTTTGCAATAAATTTCTACAGTCTCTCTCATAAAAGACAGAAAAAAAGCAAGTACTCCAAAGTTCTGAAAGTATTTGGTCCCTGTGCTGGTCAGGGCAGGAATATATGAAGCCATCAGTGAACAATTAGGACTTTAGCCAACCTCAGTGGGCCAGAAAGACGAGTGATTGTATTATGACTGTTGGGCTTTTTTTCTTGTGATTAGCTGCAATGATACTATAGGGAAGTTCCTTACACCCTCATGTTTTTTTAGGATAGTTTCTCTGCACGGCTTGTGTTTAGACTTTTGGAGTATGTCTCAGTCTTACTATCTCAGTATGTTTAGAGATTAAAGGTGCTATGCCAGTATTTGTTTTTAACTACTGATATCTGTACTGGAGTTATTAATAGGCTGAATTGCCCAAAGAGGGATTCTTCATCCGTCCTGCTGCAAAATATGTACTGTGTTCCTGCTGCTACAGCATATACGTACTGCTAAGTTACAGCTAATGTAGTCTGTTTTTCACTAGGTACGTTGATGAACAATGTTTAAAAAAAAGTTAAAAAAAAAAAAGAAAAATACAGTGAATGTGGAGATGACTTATCATTTGCAACTTTAAAAGGAGCCTTGGAGCTGTACCAATCTGGAAATAATATAACTTTAACCAACAGGACTGTTGCACTGGTTTTAGAAGAGCTTACTTTAAAGCTGGTATGTGGGCTCACTAAGAGTCTGAGTGGTTGGCAAGGATGCTAAGCATTTATGGAATGTGTCTTTGGAAAGGATTAAAGGAAAATACATGTTGCTTCTTACCAGCTCTGAGCTGGAAATATAACTCTAAGAGGCGAGTGTTAAATTTTAAGCATGCCGTATGTAAAGCTTTTAAAGAATTTTTTTTTTCTTTCCTTGCCCTGGTGCTTGGGATCAAATTCAGTCCAGACCAAACAGACTAAAAATCATTCCCATCTGAAGTCTAGGAAAAGGCCAAATCATAGTCAAAATCTTAAAGCTCTATCTTCATTCTTTAGAATAAGTGAATTTTTTTCCAAATGAATGGCATTATATTGAATGCTAACCTTCTTTTTACCATACTACTTACACTGATTAAATTCCAAAAATAGTAACTGCTCACTGTGAAGCTCATATTAGGCTGTAATGTCCCTAATCAACTTCACCTGAGTCCTGCATCCATTCCCCTGGGCACAGGAGCCCTATTTAAGCTCAGCTCAGGACTGGGAGTCCCTCTTTAGGGACATGATGTTGTAGGAGTGCTGGTCTCTAGTCTTGTATTTGGTTCTGCCTCCTGAGCTAATGTCAGATGTGTGATGTTGGTACCTGTCTCCTGGAGAGGGTCTTCCAGTATCCATTGTGTGTTTCCAGTCATCTATCTGTCTTCTGCTGCACCTGAGGGGAGTCCCTGGATGGACCCTGGACTTAATTTGCTCCTTGCTATGCCTGGAGCTGGTAATAGGCCTGACCTGGGTCCTGCCTCTTCTGCATTACCCTCAGCTTCTCAGCATTTGGCAAATCTTGTCCTAAAGGAGAATTCGTACCTACTAACAAAGTTAAAAATATGAACTCGAAATTAACCTGGGTAATGATAGAATCAATACAGTCTGATCCTATTTTTTTCTCCCCTATGGTGTTTTGAAGGTGTTTCCCATTTCCTTCTCCCATGCAGAGTATCTGCACCCTTGTCTTTGTGCATCCCCCAGTTACTGGCTGAGTGAAAGGCAATAATGTAAGTATGTCTGGTTTCAAATTATGCATGTGCTGCTCCACTACCTGAAAGGTTAAACAGCACAGACGGCCCCTGAACTGCAGCCTTGCTCTCAGAATGGGTGACTTCCAGAAGTCATCATGAATTTGCATGGTTGCAAAGTTGTTTGCTGGAAAAGGTTTGTGTTTGAGTTTTTGAACCCTTTCAAGAAATCTTACATTGAAAGGGCTTTAGCCAGCCCCCTGAGTTCAGTCAGATGAATACATAGTTTTAGGTGCCTGAAAAAGTACTGGTAGTAAGACTGAGACAAAAAAGGGAACTATTAGGGAACAATCATGTTGCCCGCACCAAAAGGCAGATGGAGCTGAAGATTCATCCAAAGCATTCATGATACCTGAACTGTTACCGTCCAGATATCCCCTATTGCCATTTATTTGAGTGGTCCTGAACTCCTTAGAGATGCGGGCTATTGCAGGAGGAGTTTCCCAGGTTGCCCTGAAGGTGCAGTCAGTGCAAGGTTCTTTGTAGCCCTGGTTAGCTTTTTCTGAAAAGAACAATGTAAGAAGGCTGAGCCAGTCTGTGTGAAACTATAGGTTCAAGGACTGAGCTGTCCTTACACTTTTTATTCTGTAGCTTTATTTTTCCTATGACCTCTAGAAAACCTTGCAGAAAAGAATCTGAAACTAATTAAGAAGGTCATTTTTGTGGCATTGGCTAAATGGCAAATGGATTTGCTTCCTATTTGCATAAACAGAGGTCTGGCAGTAGCTGCAGCCCGCTGTGGAAATTGAATTTGAAAGATTAATTCAGATTCTTTTATTTCCTACATACATTTATGTTCTTACTGAGTAAGCAGTGGTTGCTCAGAACTGGGAGATGGGTTAGGTCTGATACCTCTGCATTTATTGTCTTAATTTTAAGCTGTGGCTTTGGACATTGTGGTGATTTGACCCTGGCTGGATGCCAGAGACTCACCAACAGCTGCTCTCTCACTTCATCCGCCCTCCTCCCCAAACAGGGGAGAGAGGAAAAGAAAAAAACCTGAAGGGTTTTGCTACAGCAGGAATGAGGACTCTTAGAAATCGTTTACTGTAACAGGCAAAACATATTCCAAGGTGGGGATGTAAAGAATTTATTTCTAACAAGATCAGAGCTTGAAGTGAGAAGTATCAACTTTAAGGCAACCTTCTCCCCACCCCTCTGTCTCTTACTATAGATACCGCATTCCCCCTTCTTCCACAAGGTGGGGGAGACAGGAGTAGGAGAAAACCAGGCAGTTGGTGTTTCTCTGCCACTGCTCAGGGGGGAAGGATGCCATTCCCCTGCATTGCATGGGAGAAAGTCTTTCCTGACCCTCTCCAGCGTGAGTCCAATCCCAGGGGCAGCCGCTCTTCCAAACACTGCTGCCTGTGGGTCACTCCACAGGGTGCAGTACCTCAGTACTGGCTCCAGCGTGGGTCCCATCCCAAGGGACAGATCCTACCAGGAGAAGCTCTGCTCCAGCCTGGACTCTTCTCTCCACGGGCCACAGGTCTCTCCCAGGACCCTGCTCCGATGTGGGGCTCTAACGAGCTGCGGCCTCCCTTCAGCAGCCACCTGCTCCAGCATGGGCTCCTCCATGGTCTACAGGGGAACAGCCTGCTTCACTGTGGTCATCACCATGGGTTGCAGGGGGTTGTCTGGCACACCTCCTCTCCCTCCTTCAGCCTTGGTACCTGCATTTGCTGTTTCATCTTCTGACTGCTCTTCTCTGGTGGCCATGATTATCTTCTTCTTCTTAACTTTTTTTCCCTTCTTAAATATGTTATCACAGAGGCATCTCTATCACTCCTGATTGGCTTGGCCTTGGCCAGTGGTAGGTCCAGCCAGGAGCTGGCTGGCATGGGCTCTGCCAGCTATGAGGGAGGCTTTTAGCAACTTCTTGAAGAAAAGTCTCCCCTGTAGCTCCCCCACTACCAGAAACCTAGCCACAGAAAACCCCAATACAGACATTAAAGAATCTTTATTTTTTTTTAGAATAGTTTACATCTGATAGTCTGATAAATCTTTCCCTGTAGTTTGTTGTAGCAGTCTTTATGCCATGGTGCCTTTTGTCCTAGGACTCTCATTGGAATGGACTGCCCAGGGAGGTGGTGGAGTCGCCGTCCTTGGAGGTGTTTAAGAGAAGACTTGATGAGGAGCTTAGTGACATGGTCTAGCTGTGGGGGTGTTGGGCTGGATGGTCCTGTGTGTCCCTTCTGGCTCGGAGTGGCCTGTGAGCCTGTGAGGGAACTAGGTTTATGTTCACAACTCTGGGGTGTGCGTTCAGTCTTTGTATGGGAGTTGGACAAGATGATCCTTGTGGGTCCCTTCCAACTCCATAGTATTCTGTGATTCTGTGATACTTGAACCAGCTCTAATTTCTGTGAAGCCACACTTACTGAACAGTGTTTCTTTCTCCTGCTCTAACTACTGGAGAATACGTCCTCACAGGAGAGAACTCTGCTGTTTTCAGTTTATCAATAGAATGTGTTCAGAGTCTGGTATTTTTTTACATCTTGGTCTTATTGCAGAGAACTTTGTTAATTTTTCAGTCTTTCTTTTCAAACTAGACAAACTCATATAAGAAGTCTCGGATAGTATTCTGTTTACCTGCTGTTGACCAAGCCTATAGACTGTTTGCCCTCAAGCTTTTTTGTCTCTTGGCAGCTGCTGACATTCCAATTACAAAATATCCTTGGAAATCACACAGAATCACAGAATACTATGAGTTGGAAGGGACCCACAAGGATCATCTAGTCTAACTCACCAGCTAACATCCGTACACAGACCGAACGCACGCCCCAGAGTGGTGAACATAAACCTAGATCCCTCACAGTCGCACAGGCCACTCCAAGCCAGGAGAGGCCCACAGGACCATCCAGCCCTACACCCCCCAGCTAGACCATGTCACTAAGCTCCTCATCCAATCTTCTCTTAAACACCTCCAAGGACAGCAACTCCACCACCTCCCTGGGCAGTCCATTCCAATGAGTGATCACTCTCTCTGTGAAAAAACTCTTCCTTACATTCAGTCTAAACCTCCCCTGGCGTAGCTTGAGGCCATGACCTCTCGTTCTGGTGTCGTCAGCCTGAAAGAAGAGGTCCACACCCTCCTGGCGGTAACCTCCCTGCAGGTAGTTGTAAACAGTAATGAGGTCACCTCTGAGCCTCCTCTTCTCCAGGCTGAACAACCCCAGTTCCCGTAGTCGCTCCCCATAGGGCTTGTCCTCCAGTCCTTTCACCATCCTTGTCGCCCTTCTCTGGACCCTCTCAAGCAGCTCAACATCCTTCTTAAACTGGGGAGCCCAGAACTGGACACAGCACTCAAGATGTGGTCTGACCAGCGCTGAGTACAGGGGAAGGACAACCTCCCTAGCCAATACAATACCTCTTTTTATTATTGTGGCTCATATTGTAGTTCAGTGAGTTTAATCAAAGTACTTCCTTACATATGTGGCGCCCATGTGGACAGGGAAATAAGAACTTTCAATCTTAAAACTAGGCATATGTAATGGTTACAACACTAGAGACCATTCCTTTCTATTACATCCATCAGATAAGATTCATATTGCCTGGAGGAAGACGTGATCTGTATGAGCTGGCTTCAAATCCTTATGTAGCAAGAGGGAATAATCTGTTTTAAATAACTATATTGGAAACTATTACCTAGTTGAAAGTCTACGAGTAAAAAGCATGGGGCTAACCAAACATTTGGACATTCATAGCAAAACTTACAAGCAGCAACAAAACATGTGGTGTACCTGAACTTCAGTAATGCATTTGACACAGTCTCCCATTATATACTCCTGGGGAAGATGGCACCAAGGGGTTTTGATAGGAATATTCTCTGCTGGGTCAGGAACTGGTTGGATGGTCAAGCCCAGAGAGTGATGGTAAATGGCGTCGCATCTAGTTGGCAACCAGTTACTAGTGGTATCCCCCAAGGCTTGGTATTGGGCCCCGTCCTGTTCATCATCTTCATTGATGATACTGATGATGGGATTGAGTCCATCATGAGTAAATTCATGGATGACACCAAGCTCGGAGCCCGTGTTGATCTGTTAGAGGGTAGGAAGGCCCTGCAGAGAGACTTAGACAGATTGGAGAGACNTTCTTCACTTTGGACATAACAACCCCATGCATCGCTATTGGCTGGGGAAGGAGTGGCTTGAGAGTAGCGAAGTGGAGAGGGATTTAGGAGTAATGATTGACAGGAAACTCAATATGAGCCAGCAGTGTGCCCAGGTGACTAAGAAGGCCAATGGCATCCTGGCCTGTATCAGGAACAGTGTAGTTAGTCGGACCAGGGAGGGTATTCTTCCCCTGTACTCGGCGCTGGTCAGACCACATCTTGAGTATTGTGTCCAATTCTGGGCTCCCCAGTTTAAGAAGGATTTTGAGCTGCTTGAGAGGGTCCAGAGAAGGGCAACAAGGATGGTGAAAGGACTGGAGGACAAGCCCTATGGGGAGCGACTACAGGAACTGAATCTGTGATGTGAAGATGCAAATGAGTAGGCGTGAATATGCAAGGTATTACTGGATAAGACAAACAAAGGCAACATATGCAGCATGCACTTGAGGTGAATTTTGTTTGTCCTGCCAGCTGTCTGGTCCACCTAGGACTGAGGTGGTCCCTCACCCCATGATACTTTATTGGATGATGTGCCTTGGCTGGCTGGTGGCTGTGGACCTCATCAGGAGATGAAAGGGCTGCGATGTTTGTTTGCAGGGCAAGGGGAATTGAATTTGCAAGTGAAGCAAGAAGTGAGGGTTATCATTATGATGGAGCTGGGACTGAAGAAGCCGTAAATATTTTATGTTGCTGGGAAGTGAAGTTTAAGAATGTGAACTATATCCCATAAATAGCTGACCTTCAGTAGTGCTTTTGCTCATGTGGTATTTTGTTTCCTTTGGTGTGTACAACTTGTCATTATGGACCAAGCTAGCCAGTGAGAGTGATAGTAGTGAGAACAAATGTGTTACTGACTGTGCTGGGTACAAACAAATTCTAGCTGAATCTGGCAAGAATTTGGGGAGAATATACTGTGAAGCAGAAGAACTTGGAAGAACTTGTTTTGCTTTAATAACAATAAATTTCTGAAACTTGTGTTTCTTGAACCCTTTGGATATAAAGAAACATCCCTAATTGCTCTTCAGTCAGTCTGCTTTTCCCTGGTGGATGAAAGCATATAGTGTTGCTCTATTTGTGACTTACAGAACATAAATAGTACCAGTGTCTTTAGCCACATTACTTTTATTGTGTTTGCACAGCAATTACTAAGCTGTTCTGTTTTGCAAGTGGTTTTTTACCATGACATGGGCTGTGCAATCTCCTCCCAAGGTCCTGTATTTCGACAAGTAAAGACTTGCACATGTCCAACCACAATGGCCCTATTCAGCATCTGCTGTATGTTGTGAGAATCTTCCTTTTGGCTTCAATATATGCTGGATGAGGTCCTTTGGCAGTATGATCATTAGCACTATCTTTTGCTCAGTGCATGTGCTAAATTACAGTAAAATGTGTGAAAGAAACGCTATTTGCATGTTGCTTCTGAAAGCTGGATGTGGTATTGGGATGTTTCTCTTCTTCTTCAACAAGGTGAAAGAAAGATGTTTAACTTAAAATTCATCCAGAATGAGTGTGTTCTGTTAGACAGATTTGGGTTGGATTTATCAAGGGAAAATTTATATGTTGAGAATTATATTCTGCTTCTGTTAGAGGGCTCTGTTGATGACAGAATTAAACTCATTAAGGTTGATGTTATTGGTGCACTTCATATAGCTACGTAGCATTGAGGACCTCATGGGAGTCACTGGGGCTGAAGGCCTGTCATAGGTTGACATTGTAGTGTGTATGTGGTGAATGTATTCCTGTATTCCGTATTGCTGTGGGGGGGTGGTACTGTCTACAGACCCCCGCCCTTGGTACTCCATTGCAGTGGAGAATTCTGATGTGTGGCAGTGATGTCACAGGCAGTGATCAGTAGCAGTGATCAGGTGGCTCTTTAATTCTGCTTTACCTGGAACATCAGAGAGACTGGACTTTTTTTTTTAGAAGTATCTTAATTGTAAAATCTCAACCACCTGCTTGGAAGGTTTTGCATTGAAACAGGAACCTTGCTTCCCACTTTTCCTTCTCCCCTGCCCTTAACTCCAATCTGGGGGGGGGAAGAAACAGAATCTCCATTGTAGGACATTTGGACAGTTGGCAACTGTCCAGGTTTATTCTCTGTGGTTCTTCAGCTCTCTGGAGCAGGATTTGAGTTAGTATCGCGTGTGGTTTAGTTAATAAATAGGGTTTTTTTCCTTTTCCTTGCTTCCCTTTGAGGAAAGAAATTATTTCATTGGAATTAGTGGGGGAGGGAAGGAATAACACCAGAATATTGTCCTAAACTAAGACAAGACTT
Organism: Pitta sordida; assembly: GCA_013390025.1. Lineage (NCBI taxonomy): Eukaryota > Metazoa > Chordata > Aves > Passeriformes > Pittidae > Pitta > Pitta sordida. The sequence goes on along the minus strand of WEKX01005685.1, from coordinate 25,084 downwards.
TACCTATCTCAAAGAAACCAACCGGATGCCTGAGATGGAGGAATTTTACATAGATTGTTTGCTCACAAACTGGGTTTGCAGTCTGGTAGTTGGTGTTCTCTACTGTCTCAGAGTGGTTCTTCCTAGTGTAAGCAGCCTGCAGCTGATTTGGAAACCTGTCAGCAGGAGCTTGCACAGCTGACATTGAGTGAGTTATTTCAAGAGGAGAGCTTTGTATGGTTCACAGGTTATTCCAAGTTGGAAGGAATCCATAGGATCATCTAGTCCAACTCCCAAGCGAATGCCCACCAAAGGATCAGGCCCACAAGCGTGGAACCATGGGCACCACAATCCATCCATCCATCCATCCATCCATCCAAGCCTCCCATTATCTAGACCATGTCGCTGAGCTCCTCATCCAGTCTTCTCTTAAACACCTCCAGGGATGGCGACTCCACCACCTCCCTGGGCAAGACCATTCCACTGAGAGATCACTCTCTCTGTGAAAAAACTCTTCCTAACATCCAGTCTAAACCTCCCTTGGCGTAGTTTAAGGCTATGTCTTCTTGTTCCAGTGTCATCAGCCTGAGAGAAGAGATTTACATCCGCCAGACTGCAACCTCCCTTCAGGTAGTTGTAAACAGCAATGAGGTCACCTCTGAGCCTCCTCTTCTCCAG
>WEKX01005682.1:3811-18371 GCA_013390025.1 Pitta sordida | reverse complement strand
GGGGAGGTTGGAGTCAGGTGGGTGTGGACCTCTTCTCTCAGGCTGATGACACCAGAACGAGAGGACATGGCCTTAAGCTACGCCAGGGGAGGTTTAGACTGAATGTTAGGAAGAGGTTTTTCACAGAGAGAGCGATTTCTCAGTGGAATGGACTGCCCAGGGAGGTGGTGGAGTCGCCGTCCCTAGAGGTGTTTAAGAGAAGACTGGATGAAGAGCTTAGTGACATGGTCTAGCTGAGGGTGTTGGGCTGGATGGTCCTGTCGGTCCTTCCTGGCTCGGAGTGGCCTGTGCGCCTGTGAGGGAACAAGGTTTATATTCACCACTCTGGGATGTGCGTTCAATCTCTGTACGGGCGTTAGCTGGTGAGTTGGACTAGATGATCCTTGTGGGTCCATTCCAACTCATAGTATTCTGTGATTCTGTGATTCTGTGTGAAAATATAGGTATTCTAGTTCAGTATTTTTCTAGGTTTTTTTTTTCCTTTTTTCTCTCATTTTTTCTTTTTCCCCTACAATTTCTTTGACAAGAAAAAAGAAAGGTATTTTGTTCCTTTATTCAGTCATTTTGCTCCTGTGAGCATTCAGAAAAAGTTAGAGAATGTGAAGGAAACATTTAATTTCATACAGACAAAATCTGGTTCTATTTATGCCATAATTCAACAAGTATAATTTTGTTGAGGAGTGGGTTTTTTATTTATTTTTTTTCTTGTGTTTTTTTCATCTGGGGGAAAATACAATCAGTATCTGTTCCACTTTGTCTGAATTTATATTATAAAGAGAAAACTTGCCCAATAATGAAAATTTTTTTACGTAGAATTTGTTGAGAATTAAAAGTATCCTAAGATGCATAACAAACAAAATATCTGCTTAGTCCAGGGTTCTAAAATAGAAGTGAGGAAGCTAGAACCAAAACCTTCCAAAATGGATTTTACTAAGTGTGCCACAAAGTGCAGGTGGTCTCACAAAGATGGGCTCAGCTAGAGATATTATACCACACAAGCTCGGTATGGTGCTGATTCTGAATCTGCTTATCCAGAACACAGGTTCTCTTCAAGCCAGGTTACAAGTTCAGCATTAGGGCAGCTCGAAAGCAGTCTACACTTTTATGTGTGGTCTCCAGGAGAGTTATGATGTCATGGACTTCAATAACCTTTCAAACTGTTTTTGTGCCCTTCTTTCGAAGACCAGACAGTAGTGCCACAGTGTTGGGTTAGCATAGTGTGAGCACCTGACATTATGTATGTTTGTGCTTAAAAGAGATTTGCAAAGTTTTCTTAAGACCTGCAAGTATTTTTACAATATTATCTCTGATCAAGCCCCTGACAATGAAAGTCTTCTTCAGTCCCATTTGAAGTGTGTCAGTACTACTTTAGATGGGCAGCCAAGGTGGTTCAGCTGCCTGAGTTCTCAGCACGGCCCTGCAGAGCACCTGCCTACCTTTGGCAGTACCTCTTCTGGCTCAGCCACCTATCAGCCCTCCACCCACCGAGTTTAGAAGACATTCTCTTTTTTAGCTTAGGTAGGGACAAGTGCATCTGAAAACATCTTGCTGCCAAATTTAAATGAAGGTCAGAACACTCCTTTTCTGGGTCGTTAATAGATGGGGTCTTGGAAACACTTTGTGCTGTCTCACAAAGACAGGATGTCTGCAGGGAGTCTGAGACGAGATTGATGTAGCAGCCTGTAGAGAAGACTCTGCAGGAAGAAAGCAATTCTTATATCTATTTTCTAACATAGAATCCAAGGAAACAAATGGTCTAAGTTTACTATGCATTGAGTTAAGGGGAAGTTCAGAACATGAAGATAAAAGTGTTCTTGAGAAGTTTTCTTAGGAGTTCATGGTGCAGGTTCAAAATGAGAATTTATCCATACTTTCATGGTGTGTGTTGTTAATACTGTTTCAGTTTTGTGTAAATGAGCAAACAAGGGTAAACAATCCCAACAATTAGTACTGTAAGAGCATCAGATAAAGATGGGAACAATATTTTTGGTATGCTTTCTCATTTATTAAGCTGGGTCAATGAGATGTTAATGTTATCATTTTTAAGAATGTGGTTTTTTGTAAGAGGGCATTCTAAGTGTACTTAGAATTCTCATTTGGATATCTTTCAGAGAGACAGAGTACAAATAAAGAACAAAAAGTCTCATTTTCTTATTTTTTGTGTTTATTTTAATCCATTTGTGTACAGCAGTAACCTCTTCTCAAATGTCTACTATACTTTTTTCTAGATATGGCACGTAATTGTGCTAAAGCATACTCTTCTACTTTTCAGCCTTTACTGTACTTTTTCATAACAAACCAAGTTTGAGAGTGTAGTTCCCAAGGGGATAAGGTACTTCTGTCTAGGAAATTCGACAATACAATACACCTTTCATTTTGGAAAAATCTAGAAACTGCTGTCAGCACTCACTTTATGGTCCAGTACTTCAATCTGTATTCTGTCTGTATTCTGTCTAAGCACATATTCGATGAGGAGCTTAGTGACATGATCTAGCTGTGGGGTGTAGGGCTGGATAATCCTGTGGGTCCCTTCCGGCTCGGAGTGGCCTGTTAGACTGTGAGGGAACTAGGTTTGTGTTTACCGTTCTGGGATGTGCGTTCAGTCTCTGTATGGGTGTTAGATGGTGAGTTGGACTAGATGATCCTTGTGGGTCCCTTCCAACTCATAATATTCTGTGAATCTGTGAATATATCATTATCAGAGACTCCAGTGGGAATGTCACTGCAGTACAAGAGTTGAGGAAGAAAGCACTATGAGCTCAGTCTAATACTGAAGTTGATCAGAGGCTAACCTCAAAGTGCAACACTAGGCAAAACCAACCACCCTCCACTGCAGTGTTTGCATTCCATAAAACAAGGCCTTGTATAAACAAATAAAGAAAATGCTAGTAATACCCACTCTGGTCTTGTACATTCATAATAGACTTCATTTAAAAATTCATTTTATATGATTGAACCAGCACTACTTGTCCAGTATATTTATGTAATCTTATTGCACTTACTGTAATTTGAAAAGCACAGTTGTTATTTCTCAGCATCTCTCCTGCTACTGCAGTCTCAATCCCTGTTTTCTATAACTGAAGCATCTGAAAGCCCACCACACTTCTATGACATTCTCACTTTGCAAGAGTATTTACCAGTTTTCAAACATTTGGAAGTGACTAGAACTGGTAGGGTTGATTTTTTTATTTCTTTCTGGCTTTTTATAATTAATATTTGCGGTTAAATACATGCATAAGCCTTGAAAGTATTCACTTGGCTTGTTTTAATAACTCTATGTACTTGTGAAAATGTACTTCTTGTATATGCACAGAGTGAATCTGCAAAGTGAAAGTGTCACCTCTTTATTTCTGGAAGAATCATGCTGGTAGGACAGTTTGTGTCAATTCTTCCATTTTGTCCATTTTTGCTGCAAAAGACTTGTCTCTTAAGTAACATTAGAGAGATTTATCCGTATATTGGCATTAAAGGTGTGGACGTTGGGTTATATAATATGACTGTGTATGGTATATTAGACAATATAGACAAACTTCAAATGGCCATAGCTGCGTGACGGGAGAAGGCAATGTTTGCACTAGGAGCAAACCACTGGAGTACAGCACTACTGTCTCCTTACACTGGCAAAGCTACCTGTATGAGAGGACATTTTAGCTCGGCAGGAGCAGGTGGCACTAACGCTTCTGGGGCAGAAGCGCTGATGCAATCCTGCTTTCTTGTGACTCTAAGAGTATCAGAACAGGAGTGAGAAATGAGACTGTGTTTTAATGTTATGATATATACACAGTTTAACAGAACTGTTAGCCATGGCTTGCAGCTGTAAATGAGAGAACCCTGTGTTGAAAATTATTTTTGGAAGGTCCGAAATATGGACCAAATATAGAGGTGAGGCCTGAATTCATGCAAGATTACTGAAAAAGAGGTCAAGGAAAGGGTAGTGTTTTGGGGTTTTACTTTTTTTTTTTTTTTTTAATAGCAATTCACCCTACTGTGATACCAAACTTTCTAGACGATGATGTATATTTTACCAAAGAGTATAAACTAATAAGGATCGACTATATTCCTTGCTTATTCTACATTTTGACTGCTGGCTGCTGCTTTGTTAAATTTTTGTTAAATTTTATTACTACTATCCCAAGAGTCACTGGGAGAGGTATTATTGAAGATGACCTTGATTTATTTACTGCAAGAAGAACAGTATCTTCTAACTCCATTGATCTTCTTTGCAAAAGAACATTCAGACTCACTACTGCTTTTAAGAAGAGTAGCAGCAGCAAAATATCAATCATCAGAAGTTAATACAGGTTCTTTTTGAAAGGATGAGTGCCTTTGTGTATATTGTTTAGTTGTTCATGAAGAATGACTTTTTACTCAAACAGGACAAAAAAGCATGCTCCTTTATATGCATCACATACATACTTAGAGAACACAGTGATAATTGTAATTATTTTTGTTAAAATAACTCATATTACTTTCTGTATGTTTTTCGTATTCTAGAAGCTTTTGCAACTTATTGAATGGACAATTCATATGCACTTAATGTAATATATCTTATGTGGGCAGAATAAAAATATTTCATGTATACGTGAATATATAATCACACAGAGAGCACCATATGCCAGCCACACAGTGTCATGAGGTCTGTTTAGGTTTTCAATTGCCACCTACAGTGTCAATTTATAGTGTAGCTTAGTTTATACAGAACTATGAAGTGATGAAGCATGAACGTGCACTGCAAACTAACTTTGCAGGTATGAAATAAACTCCATAGAAGTAAGCATCAGTAACATAAAGTGTCTTTTAATGGTGAAACCCAAGTGATTCAGAGATGTCATGCACTCAGGTAATTTTATTCTTGGGTTTTATTGCAGTCACTCAATACTATTTTGCTCAAATTTCTTGAAAGAATTCATGAAAATTAACTGATTTCCCTTGGTCCTGGTTTCAGCTGGGATAATATTCTTAGCAGGTACCATACTGTGTTTTGGACTTAGTATGAAAATAATGTTTTAGTTATTGCTAAGCAATGCTTGCAAGGACCTTCAGTTTTCCATTCTCTGCCAGTGAGCAGGTACACAAAAAACTGAGAAGGAGCATAGGCAGGATAGCTGGTCTGAACTGGAAAAAGGAATATTCTGTACCCTAGAATATCATGTTCAATCTGTGCACTAGGAGGAATTGGCTCTGAGATGCTGACGAAAGATTGAAGTCAGGGTTGACATCAGTTAGAGGGTGGGGAGTAGTGTTGTACATCGCAAATTTCTCTTGAGTTTTATTCCTCTCTCCCTCTCTCTTTATCCATAAAATTATTATTATTAATGTTTTACTATTATTATTATTGTTGTTATAGTTATTTTTACAATTTTTTTCCAATTATTAAAATCTTATCTCAACCCACAGGTTTTGCTGTTCTTTCTGATTCTCCTCCCCACTGTGGGCAGGGAGTAAATGTGCAGCTGCATGTTACTTAGCTGCTGCACAAGATTAACAGCAACAACCTTGGAGAACAAGTACTACATTTTCATTATTATTTATCTCTAAAGAAGAATGCAAGAGAATAAACCAAAATATATGTGACTTCCTCAAAGTTGCAATGAAATTATCTCACACAATGGAGATGAAAACAACTTGTTTATTACTGTTTATGCAATTAACAATGTTGATATTCACAGATTCACAGAATATGTTTTACTTCGTTGAAGCATTTAATGAGGTTGCCGCCAGGCAGGTGCGGACCTCTTCTTTCAGGCTGACAACACCAGAATGAGAGGACATGGCCTCAAGCTATGCCAAGGGAGGTTTAGACTGGATGTTAGGAAGAGGTTTCTCACAGAGAGAGTGATTGCTCATTGGAATGGACTGTCCAGGGAGGTGGTGGAGTCGCCGTCCCTGGAGGTGTTTAAGAGAAGACTGGATGAGGAGCTTAGTGACATGGTCTAGCTGGGGGTTGTAGGGCTGATGGTCCCGTGGGTCTCTCCTGGCTCGGAGTGGACTGTGAGCTTGTGATGAATCTAGGTTTATGCTTACTACTCTGGGGTGTGTGTTCGGTCCCTGTACGGGAGTTAAATGGTGAGTTGGACTAGATGATCCTTGTGGGTCCCTTCCAACTCATAATATTCTGTGATTCTGTGTGATTCTGAGAATGAATGAAGGAAGGGGCTAAGAGTGGCACATAATGAAAGCAATATGTTTTTATTACACCTCTTTGAAATGTCTTGGTGACATTTAGCAATATTCAGAATGAGAACAATTTTTTGCCTTTCCTGGGAGTTCCAGCCTTTTTAACTTTGTGAACTTGGTTTGCTCAGATATAACATGAACAGCCAGTTTAGATTTTAGGAAGTTCTAAGAGTTTAAAAACCATAGACATGAAATCCCAACTAATCAAGAGCCCTTTTGACTAGTTTTGGACCATTTTTGCTATCCACTTATCAAACTTANATTCTGTGATTCTGTGTGATTCTGTGAATGAATGAAGGAAGGGGCTAAGAGTGGCACATAATGAAAGCAATATGTTTTTATTACACCTCTTTGAAATGTCTTGGTGACATTTAGCAATATTCAGAATGAGAACAATTTTTTGCCTTTCCTGGGAGTTCCAGCCTTTTTAACTTTGTGAACTTGGTTTGCTCAGATATATCATGAACAGCCAGTTTAGATTTTAGGAAGTTCTAAGAGTTTAAAAACCATAGACATGAAATCCCAACTAATCAAGAGCCCTTTTGACTAGTTTTGGACCATTTTTGCTATCCACTTATCAAACTTATGTGGCTTGGAACTTGTCAATTTGAGAAAAACAAAAGGACTCATATTTTGGGAGTGGAAAGTAAAGAATCCATAGAGGAGTAAAACTTCCATTGAGAAGACTAGGATGATTATCAGCATACACATCAGTTCATTCTACCAAAATAACAATGGTTACACAAAAATACTGATTAACTACTTTGTATTTTTTTTAAAGACTAGAAAATAGCCACATAAAAATCCTTTCCCCATTAGCGGATCGAATAAAAGTTATTATTTCCATCTGCAAACTTCTATTGCTTAAGTAACCAGGATGATTACTCCAAACATCTGCATCCCTTTGGTTTGTTTCTTTTGTAAGATGTCAAATTACAACTTCTATTCCACACTACACTTGTATCACAGAAGGTGTCCAAAAAATATCCTTACGTTCCTAGCTGCCCATGTCTGTTTGCCTTGGGGGAAGGGAAAAGGAAGATACATGTTTTTTTTAATATTTAGATTATTGGGTCATCTCACTGTCACAGTGCAATATTTTAATTTTCTGTAATTGATAGTATTATTAAAATAATTGATAATCTAGGAAATGTATTTCAGGTAGATAGCATGTATGTTTTTCTAGCTTGCAGCTGATAATTCCTCTTTCTGTGCAGTGTGTACATGAGTACTAACATAAAGCTTGTGAAACTACACTGAACCACACTTTGGCAAGAGTATTTCTGGGCAAGCAAAAGATTTGTATGAACACTTATTTCTGAAATATTTTATTTTATCAGATACAACCAACAAGATCTGTGAGAGATGTTTAAATTCTAGTTCAAATGATATTTTATAATTTTTAATGGATAAAATTGTTTTTATACATCTGTACATCATTAATAACCCAACTAGAATTTATCTCCTTCTTCTAGTATATTCTTCTATTCTTGAAGTGCATTTAACTTACATGTAAGTTGGCATGGTCAGATACATTTAAAAACTAAATTAATACAAACAGGATTTCTCTTTTGCTTTTGGATATATTTGCGAAATATGTGAATTAGCCTTATTCTGTTTATAGAGGCTGATTTACACAGTAATTCCTTGAATTTTGTGGGAGATAGGAACTGGATGACACCTGTGAAACCCATAATCCACAAAGATAAGTGTCTCATGAATATGTAAATCGTCCAAATCCATCTCCCTATCTCCCTCATCTCTGGAGCGCTGGGGGGGAAAACCCGGCATCTCTCTGTGTGATGTCACAGCTATTAAACTCCTGGGAGCACGGTGACCCAGAACGTGGCAAACAGGAGAAGGCTAACAGGGGCATTGAGGCTAGGGGCGTTGAGAGGTGCAGAGGCAGTGTGCATGGCAGTTTGTGCAGGCAGGGTGCACAGGGTTGAGGAAGCTGTCTAGGCTGTCTAGGTGTCTAGGTGTCTCTGCTTGAATTCTATTTTTCCTCTCTCCCCTCCAGCCAAAAATGCCTGTTAAAAGATGTAAAACAGTGAGCAAAAGGAGTGTACTCACCCAAACATCACCTCTCTTGAGGGATGTGGCTGTTCAGAACCCTGACTGCAGGGAGTGCTGTAGCCTTCTGGTGGCACCGGATGGCAGTGAAAAAGACACTTGCATCCGATGTGAGCAGGTAAATGACCTGCTTCTTTTGGTGGCGGATCTCAAGTTGCAGATAGAAAGTCTTCAGAGCATTAGGGAAGGTAAAAGGGAGATTAGACATTAGAACTAGTCAGCATGCATTTCAGAGAGGCAGGTCTTGCCTGATCAACGTAATCTCTTTTCATGATCTGGTGACTCAACTGCNGACTAGGGAAGTTATCCTTCCCTTGTACTCGGCGCTAGTCAGACCATATCTTGAGTCCTGTGCCCAGTTCTGGTCTCTCCAGTTCAAGAATGATGTTGAGCTGCTTGAGAAGCATGACAAGGATGGTGAAAGACCTGGAGGGCAATCCCTATGGGGAGTGGCTACGGAAGTGTCAGTGCTGCCCCTCAGCACCCTAGAGGGACTGCGCATGCACAGACGTGAAGACACTGTGAAGAATTGAGGGAAGACCCTGCAATGTATTGGAACTGCGAAGTAGCGAAGGGTTACTATAGTTCACATTAAGATTTCACAACCACCAGTCAAGATCTATGTTTAGGTACTGCATGCAAGCAATATGAAAAATATTAGCATTCCACCTGTTGTATGAAATCAATAGTGAAATGAGAGACAGAGATAGAAAACACATCATAGCTCACATGTTTGAGAGCAGTTTAACTGTGCAGGCCTGAATAAAAATCACTGGTAAGACAAAGGAAAATAAACTCTGATGATGTTATATAGAATCTTATGGAAATTTGACTTCATAATTGAACAAAGGTTTTTAGAACTCCTTGCATTGTGTAATGTCATTTAGGTCAGTATATGAATCCTTTTACATGAATAAAATTATTTTGAACAACTGAAATAATTCTTCTAATTAGATCTTTCTAAATACTCATAATTCCTGTGATAACTCAGTGTCAAGAAAAAGCTTTTGTCAAGCCATTCATCTTCACTAGGTCTGATTACTAAAAGTAAGCAAAAAGCAACTCTGTGGAAAATATAGGATTTACATTAATACACACTTGGTATCTAAAGAAAAATCAGGCTCTATCACATTGCATTAGTGTAGATGGCGCATAGTAACTATCATGAAGTTTTCATTTAAATAATATACTAGGTATGAATCCAGAAAGTAATAAGACTTCAGATTTAGAATATCTTTTTTTATCTAAACAAAACCCTTATTTATTCAAACTGCATAATCTATAAAGATACATTACAGAATTTCTCTGTATCCTAGGTAGCATTTTATGAAAGAGCATTTTTACAAAATCAATTGGGTTGATTTTGTTGCTGTAGTTAAGGGTACCTCAGCAATTATTTCTATTTAAACCCCTCCAGATTAAAAATCTTTCAATTGCCAGATCTTTTGTTTATAGGAATTAAAAATCTTCCTTTTGTACAAACTCTATTTCATCCATTCTTATTTGTCTGAATTTTTTTTTTTAATTTTTATTTTTGTACTTGGACTTTTCCTTCTCTCATCTAAAAAATCCCCATGTTTAAACATTTAACTTGCCTTAGGTTTGCATGAAAGAACTGAATGTTGAAGCTCTTTGCTGAAAAGGTTTCCCTTTTCTGACACTATGTTTAATCTGACTTCTCCAAATTACATCACTTTTTCTTCCCAGGTATTCCTGACTTCCACAGCAGGTAATGTAGTTTGTTTCTCTTTCACTGTGAACAAGTCATAGCCTTCCTGTCATGCATTTCTGTGCCCTCCTTTAGCTAAAGTGTAATTATGGCCTAATAGGAAAAAATGTCCTGAAATAATATTGCATTCAACTTTTCAGGTGTTTTTTACCAATGGAAATACAAAATGATTCAGCATTGATTTATTTTCCTTTTCTTTTTCTTTCCTATTTTTCTCCGCTCTCTAATGGAAAAAGAGAGTATTTATGCTATACGCATTCCAGATATTACTCTTCATTTGCCTCTACTTTTCTCACAAGAGAAAAAAAAAGTGAAATATTTGATATGTCTGAAAGCTTTTGTATAGTAAGTGTGATATCCCAAAATATGAAAGGTTTGTTTTCATCACATAGATAAATAATTCTAGACTGAAAGAATTCTGCAATACCGTTGCCCTCTTGCACTTCCCGCCCCGCCATATTGCAGCTTCAGATCTTAGTGGCATGATTTTTTAGCGATGAAGGAGACCCTTTTTCGCAACTGTGCATGCGCAACCCGCCGTGGTGGCAGAATGAAGGAAGTATGGTCACCTCCCCTCAGCAGCAGCAGAGAACAACATCTGCCTGTTTTTCCCCGACTCCTGTCCCCCCTGCCCACTGGAGGAAGGGGGGAAACGGTATCTGTTGTGCGAGACAAATGGGTGGGGGGGAATGATGCCTTAAATATCTATAATACTTCTCACTTTAAGCTCTGATCTTGTTAGAAATAAATTCTTTATATCCCCACTTTTGGAGTGGGTTTTGCCTGTGACAGTAAGAGATTTCTAATTGTCTACCTCTGCCATAGAAAACCCTTCAGTTTTCATCTCCTCTCTCCCCTATTTTTATGCAAGAGGGAGTGGGAGAGCAACCTTTAGTGAGTCTTTGGCATCCAGCCAGGGTCAAACCACTCATTAAAAAATTTCCCCTCACCTCATGTGGCAGAAGTCTAGGGCTGGACCTGTGGCATCCTCATATCTATAGCTGCCTTGAATAAAATGTTGCATGTCATATTACATAGATATAGCACCAAAACATCCTTCCTAGAAAGTCTGGGACACTTTGCCAATGAAGACAAAAAAATTGTGAAGATGTTACACAATGTCACTTAGACAGTTGTAGGAAAAAAATTAATCAGGGTGCTGTTATTGCCAAAATGTAGTTTCATTAACTTTTAAATGAATTTTTTAACCTTGTAAATTAATTTATTACCCTTATTTAAAATTATATTACATTAATAAGTTTATTTTTTTAATAATTTGTAATAACAATTCTGTGAATTAATATCATGTAAAATAAAAGTCTATAATGAATTTGAAAAACAGAAGTATTGGCAAACTGGGTTGACATGTTTATGATATCACACATTTTGTAGCTAAAGACAGGATTGGGATCACATTAATTCACCTTTGACAGCCAAGGAAATGTATTACAACATTAATTTGTTGATTGATTTACTGGAGTAATATTTAAGCTCATACCCTTGGCTGACTAGCAAAATGTCTTTTTTGCTCTCTTTTTTCTCTGTATAGCTTTATTTGGAGGTTTTTAGTACACAGAAGTGCAAATGAGAGTAAATAAGTCAAGGAGAAAATATATTAGGCTGCTGTAAACAACATTCATTGTAGTATTTAAACAGTTAGCTGCAAAACATATATGTAACACATCCTTAGAACTTCAGTAAGATGGCTAAGCAATTGCTTTATGAGCATTAATTGTTTTAATTCCACAGACCTTCAAAAATTCATCAAAGACAATAAAATTGTTTTGAACAATTAATATGTATTTTGAAGCAAAATTTGAGAAGTTCTTTGAAAGTTTTGAGGGACTATTATATTTAAGAGACTTGAGAATGTAGCTGCAAATTTATTATGAGTGTTAATTTGGACAAAGAAAAAACTATACAAGAAGAATTCAAAGCTGATAAAATGAGACTCAAGGAATTTCAGACACCGGTGTTACAGATAATTTTACCACTATCTAGAATTATGTTCTATGAGTGTTTTGGAAAGTAATCAAGTAAAATAATTATTTTATAAAATTACAATATTTGGAAGACTTTTTCAATATTCTGACAGTGCCCAAGATTCTGCATTCTTATCTTTGATGTTTTCCCCCCCCTTTTCTCAAACGGAGATACGCCTTTAAAAGACTATCTGTAAAGTATATTCTTAAAGATTCTCATGAAATCTTTCGCTGAATGAGAGCAGTAGTAGTGCAGCCATCTGCAAGAAACCTACTGTAACCAATTTACCATTACTTTTCATTTGGGTTATCTACTCTGTTGTTATTTTTGCTAACAGCAGATATGACAGTCAAGAATCAGAACTATAATTTGTATCTCACACTGTACCTGGTAAAGAGTTTCCATTGTGTTCTATCAGACAGAAATCACAATATGTTATATTTAACTAAGGGAAGAGAAAAATTAGAGACAGCATTTGCATTTCTTGCCCAATTATACTAAAAAAGAAAACAAGATTGATGTATAGCAAATAATAGATCTTATGAAACAGATGAGTCCAAATAACATTTCCTCACAGCTCTTCAACAAAACTCAGACTGGTGTCATGTCTTATGTTTTCTCTCTCAGTTTAAATTTCTTACTGCTAGGAAGGATTTTCATCCTGGAGCAAGGCTTGAATATAAAACATTCTCATATAAAAAGCAATATATATGGGGTCATAATCTCTCCCCAGGAAAAGTCTATATTTCTGGTATGTGCTCTGTAGAGAATTGCTTGAGCTGAGTATGAACCCTAAATCAAGAGTACCTGCGGTGTGATAACTAGAAGCACAGCCTCAGAGATCCATTGCTTGCTGTAGTCTTCTCTCTCTTAGGAAGGACCACTACATTTTGGACTCTGTACGGGTGTTAGGTGGTGAGTTGGACTAGATGATCCTTGTGGGTCCCTTCCAACTCATAATATTCTGTGATTCTGTGTGATTCTGTGTGATTTTCTGTTATGAATCCAACATAGACTGCAAACACTGTACACGGAAGTGTAAATAAGCCCTAAAGAACTCTGTCTCTGCTGTCAAAAGCCTTTTTGGGTGCTTGTGGCTTATATCTCTCAATAATTGAAACAGCAAAGTTTTGTTGTTTCTTACGAACACACTCTACTAGAAGTACTATTTGGGACTTTGCATGAGTGCTTTTTTGAGAAAACTGTTGTGGAGCTCTCTTTTTGTGTTGGTTTTTGGGTTGGGGTTTTTTTTTTAGTTTGTTTTGGTTTTGTTTGGCGTTTTTTGTATTGAAACAATTACTTTGGGCAGATGATTTCTCTTTGACTTTTATCCCAAGGTCTATGATGGGGGGTCTGTTTTACCCTTGTTTACTACAGGACCAAATGCTGAGATGACAAATGCCACATAAGTTCAAAAATATGACAGCACTGTTTTTACAACTATTCTTTATTTCTATGTCCCTTCTAGCATTTAGAACAAACATTCCAGTTATGAATATGGATTTGAGGATCCCATAGCACATGGCTCTCCCTTCAGTACTTTTGATGTCTTCAAGTAGGAGAGAACTAAGTGCCGGGTTCTTCACTTTGGCCATAACAACCCCATGCACCGNCCAGAAAATATATATCTCTGTCTTTCTCTCAAAAATAACTGATATTAAGTCACTTGTAAATATTTTCTCTGTCTTTTTCCACTGCTCACTTGTTCATATGAAATAATTTCTTGATTTTTTTTTTTTTGCAAGTAAGGGAAAAATTACATTTCATTGCAGGACAACGAAAAATGTCTACGTATTTGGACTTGGTCTCCAGAATATTAATTTTTTATGCTTTGACATTAAAAACATATTATATTTTTTCTTGTTTTCCTTACAAAATTTAAAAGAAATACTTTGAATTCTTTGGATTAAAAAAGTAAATAACGAAAGGGGATTTATCATATGATACAATAAGATATGACATTTCGTTCCAGTTTTTCTCTATGGAAGAGGGGGCTCAATAATGAAGAAAGGAATGCAACTCCTATACTTCCTTCTCTGCCTCCTCCCTCTCCCCAGTTTAATAATGCAAAGGTTAGCTGCCTAAATATTTAATCACATGTAACTCCTACAGAATAGATAGAAAAATGTACAGAAAGAAAAATCATCTACCTCAGGTATGTGTTGTAGAATCATGCAACTCTCTCTGTTGACTGTCATTTTGGACAGGACAAGACATGATAGCAAAAATGAATGGCAGCCTAGACATATAACACTGAAATTACATTTTGACTTAAACCAAACTACTGTGGAGAGACAGCCTGTATTCCATGTCATAATGTGACTCCTTTGAGACCTCGAGGAATGCAAAACTACCATGTTCCATCAAATTTTGTGGAGTAGGCNAGGTAAAATTGGAAGATGAAAAAAAACATAGCACTTCGAACAACTATTCTCTGGAAGATTTTTAGGTACTTTTTAAAAAGTTTTTTGGCAAATACATCTTCTTCAACATCATAACAGAAAAACTGCTTTGTGGACTGTAGAGACTTTCACCAGAGCTTGAAAACAGAGTTATATCCCCTCATTTGCAAGAAATGGGTCATGTCAGAGGTCTTGC
>WEKX01005680.1:579-11361 GCA_013390025.1 Pitta sordida | reverse complement strand
GTAGGTTTGGATGCTCCTGTGTGTCCCTTCTGGCTCAGAGTGGCCTGTTAGCCTGTGTGGGAACTAGGTTTATGTTTACCACTCTGGGATGTGCGTTCAGTCTCTGTACGGAAGTTAGATGGTGAGTTGGACTAGATGATCCTTGTGGGTCCCTTCCAACTCATAGTATTCTGTGATTCTGTGACTTCTTTATGAAATCCACTTTAGTACAGTGGTAAGTGTCCCCACCTGGCGTGTGGGAGACCTGGGTTCGATTCCTGCCTGGGATGCAGTGTTAAGAGTTGGACTCGATGATCCCTGTGGGTCCCTTCCAACTCAGAATATTCTGTGATACTGTGATGATGAAACTTCTTTAAAAGTATAGGAGTATTGTGACAATGAAAATAATACTTAGGAGATGTTCACAGAATCACAGAATATTCCAGTTGCAAGGGACCCACAAGGATCATCAAGCCCAACTCTTAAATGGCACCACTGCTGCCCTGGTGGGAGTTGAACCCTCAGTCTCCTGCTTGAAAGGTGGGGACACTCAGCATGTACTAAAGTGGGTTTTGAGTTTTTGAATCAGGCTACTTCTCACCTGTCTCCCCTTTACATTTTCAAGAGTATACCACTTACTCTTCTCTCTTAGAAACCTCAGGTTTTATAAAACTGAAGTCTGTGAGCCCTTACCTCAGTCAGACTTTCTCTAGCATGTAATTCAAGATACAAATGTCAGAAAGTGTAAAATTTTAACAGAGAAAAAAATTCTGAAATACAGCTTTAAAGAAAGTAGATTTTTTTTTAAAATAAAGGATTGTATCAGTATGCAAAAAGTCTTCCCCTCAACCTGACTCCAGTGCTTTAATTTACAGTGAATTTCAATAGAAGCTGTAAAATGAATTTTATTAATATGCAGTATCTAGTATTCGGGTACCTTGGATTGATCTTCAACTGATTTCTATTCAAATTCCTGGAAAGTATCTTAATTTAGTGTGCAGTGTACAGTAGCAACAATGACTAGTAAACTATGATTGGTTTCTGTAGCAGAATCAAAAGTATCACCTGTAAAGCTGACTTCATTTGCCTCCTGAAACACAGAGTTTATTAAAAAGGACTTCTGCAGAATAAAAAGTCATTTGTTGAATATGAAAAAATATTTGATATTTGAGAGTGTTATATGGAAAGGTAAGAAATCTACTAATAAATGGTGATGCAAGAGTAGCTGCTATAGTTAAAGAGATTTTTGTGTAATCTAGATTTAAAACATCCTACTTTCTGATGGATACTGGAAGCAGATTTCATTCTACTACTGGATTCTTCCTTGAAAATCGAGTAAGTAATTTCCCTTCTGCTGTTCAGATTTTTAGGATTCAACTTAGCACAAGACTTCTTCAATCACTTTTCTGTTAGATCTTGAAGTTCTAGATTGTTTAAGAATCTATATTAGTTTAAGAATCTAAAAAAGTTGTTGGTGCAGACAATCACAATCAAGAATATAAGAATAAAAATGTTAGAATGTTCTGAAATGTAAACGTGAGTTCTTTATTATATTTTTGACAGCTTGTAGATGCTTTATTAAGTTTGAAAAGTCTTGAAATATAAATGTGTCTGATTTATTTTGCTAGGATATCTTTATTGAAGAAGCAGATTACTGAAGATTCTGTCGGTTTTTCTATTTTATTTCAAAACTCTACATTTCTGCAGGACCTCCATTTAATTCCTTCTTAAATTCAATTAAATAAAAAACACAATATAGTCCTACCTTTTGCTCTGCCTGTGCACTTATTTCTGTATTTTGTTGTGAGAACTAACAAACATCAAATGTTTCAAACACTTCCCCAAAGAAACATTTGCAGTCAGGAAATTAGAGACATGATATTCTCAGGAGTATTTTTAGTAACGCTTTGATTATTCTACTTCATCCTATACTTCAGTTTTCAAGATAGTGCAGAAACAGTAAATGACCCCAAAAAAGAAAATTTAGGTAAATCAAGTATATACTTGGAAGAGCTCTAAGACTTAGTGTGCCAAAAATTGCAAAATTAAACATATATCAAAGTTAAATAAATTAGAGTAAATACAGAGAAACCTCACATAATCGCTGTTCACATATCACATATTCAGCTAGTCACGGTTGGATTTTCAGCAAGTTGTGACTGCATGCATGCTCATAATGTCCCAGACCCTGGATTTGTGGCTGGAAGGCACCAAAAGGTGCTTCCCCTGCTTTAATGAGGGGTTACAGTGCAAGTCACACTCCCAGGACCACCCTCCAGACATAAGTAGTGGAAGGTGTGTGACTATGGGCAGGGGGCAATTGAATTTTCATGGGTTTGGTATCGTCACAGATTGCATAACTCATGGGACCTGCCCAGGCCCATCTCCCTGCGACTTCCGAGGGCACTCTGTATATTGAAATATCAAATAACTGAGAAATTAATGCATTCTGTACACTTCAGCACATCATTTAGCTAGAAAATTTCGCAAGCTATTTCCAAGTGTATGTCTTATGTTTTCAGTTAACTGAAGAACTCAATGAGACTTTGGAAAAGTAATTTTAAGGCTGGAATACAGTAATCCCTTGAATATCGTGGGTGATGGATTCCAGCAATATGCTACAACAAGTGAAATGCATGAAGTCGCAATTCACAGATATGTAAATACAGCCCACCCCTTATCCCCTCGGCCCCGAGCAGCAGGAGCAGCAGGAGCACAAAGGACGAAGAAGCAGCATGCAACAGCAAGCGGAGGAGGACGGCTCTATGTGGCAGTTTGGTCAATATACCTTTGGGACAGTGTTATAAAACTTCCCCACCATTTTACTAATTTTGTAACACTTTTATAAGTGAGCTTGCTCTGGGTGGCCCTCGAGCAAGCTGCACCTGCCGTCCCCGTTCCCCTGCCTGAAAAAGTGTGGACAAGAGGGGAAGCCGGAAAAAGTCTTTGCAAGAAAATAGCTGCAATATACTGAAGCCACAATACGTGAATCACGAAGTAGTGAGGGATTAGTCTATCAGCCTCTTTATTAGCATGGGTTTCCTTCCCCCCCCCCCCCCCCCCCTTCCTTTTTTTCTTACACAGAAAAAACTTTGAAACAGCATTTTAAATGTCTGTCAAATTCATCATCTTGCTTTAGATGGTTCATTTCTCTAGTTCACATCTGGATTGACCATTAATCAGTGGACCCAAACAGTTGTAAGGGTTGTGTAGATATAGATATACATGGGATACCTTGACACTTCAGCTCTCGTCAGTTTGGGATGAAATGTTTTGCATATCATTACTATATGGTTATACAAAAAGAAAAACTTAGCAGATGTTGAGCTTCAACGTGCACTTTTTTACTATTGCATTTTTTTATTATTATGGTTTTTACACACAGAATTACACAGAGAATATTATGAGTTGGAAGGGACCCACAAGGATCATCTAGTCCAACTCACCATCTAACACCCNAAGTCCCTCTCCACTTCACTAATCTCGAGCCACTCCTGCCCCAGCAGATAGGGGTGCATGGGGTTCTTATGGCCGAAGTGAAGAACCCGGCACTTAGTCTTGTTAAACCTCATACCGTTGGAGCTTGCCCATCTCTCCAGCCTGTCAAGGTCCCTCTGGAGGGCCTTCCTACCCCTGGTGACTGGCCGCCAGTCAGATGTTGCACCATTCACCACCACCCTCTGAGCTCGCCCTTCCAACCAGTTCAGAACCCAACATAAAATGTTTCCATCCAGTCCATGCTTTGCAAGTTTCTCCTGAAGTTTATTGTGGGAAATCATGCCAAAGGCTTTGCTAAGGTCCAAGTACACAACATCCACAGCCTTTTTGTCATCAACCAGTCGAGTCACTGGATCGTAGAAGGAGATCAGGTTGGCCAGGCAGGACCTGCCTTTCCGAAATCCATGCTGACTAGATCCGATGTCGTGGTGGTTCTGTTAGTTTAGCTTTTTGCAAGAAGGGAACTCTGCATTTTTAGTACTTATACTTATTCCTAGTACTTGATACCATCAATATTGCCCCATTGATGCTACAGGATATCCACCTTCACAGCCCTGCCCTACCTAGTCACGGGTCCCACTGCCCCGTGCCTATTTCAATATCTGGGAATGTGTCTGATAACTTAGATTGGGAGTGTTCCTGGGTGCCCCTCACTCTGCCCTACTCCCTGTATGGAGCCAGTCGGTCTGGCTTTTCAGGTCCTGCCCTGTCACCCTTTCTTACAAAATCATGGAATCAGAGAATCAGGGAATGTTGAAGGTTGGAAGAGACTGATTGGAAGGGGAGGAAAAAACATGAACATATTTTTGAATCATGAAAACCCTGTTGGAAAGTATTTTCTCTACAATTTAAATTTACAAGATAGGAAAAATATCTGATGATCTTGAAAAATGAAACAAAGATACTGCATCAATTTAATTATTAGAAGGGAAAAAGCCAATTTCCCTCCTATAAAACCCATTCCAAAATAAGGAGATGTAAAGATAAGCATAGTAAGGAAGGGACACTGAAAGATCAGACAGTATTCTTGAAATCGAAATGCATAGTAATTAATCAATTCCACTTCCATGTCAATTAACACTGATTAAACCCAAAACCTCAGATGACAGTCACAGCTGTAATAAATTAATTTCAGTTGTCCTGGTGTAGTTAGCAAGGATATTTGTTCCCTGTGTTCTGCTCGAGCATTTCCTTATTGCAGTACTCTGTTTCTCGCAGTCCAGTGAAGTTAACGTAAAACTTAGGATGCAGTTGTTCAAACACAAAGACACGTGCACACCTGTAGACAATCACTGCATGAAATATATAAATCAACTCTCCAATTCAGGTACAGATTTCAAAGCAATTTGAAAAATCTCTTTTCCATAAATTCCAGGAATTTAACACTGCCTAGTTTGAGAGAACACTTGCAGTTCCTCCTTTAAATAACTGAGAAATCCCCATGCTCATTAGGTTTTCAAATGTTATAGACTTCAAGTTTCTCTTCATAAACCCCCCATAAGAAGATGCATCTATCATATAAAATATAAAGAAAGGGTGTAACAAACCACTGTGAGGAAGACACAATGTGAAAAAAATTCTTAAATTCATCCTAATGTTGAAATCACCACAATACAGCAAAGAATCACCTGAGTATCCAATTGTGCATGTGTCATGGGTTAATAAATATGTACCTGGTTTTCTTTTTTGATTTTTTTCCATTTTTCTCCCGAGGTGAGAGTTTCAGTGCGGCACAGCCCTCCTAGTGCCAGCCCAGCCCTGCCACCACCAGGCCGCTGTGAGCCATGGGAGTACACAGTCAGGCAGCAGTGTGGGTTCCCAGGAGCCTGTGAGTGGCAGCACCACCGTGTCAGCTCTTGGGCAGTGGCAAGTGGTGGAGTGAGAGCGACTGAGCTGCGTGGAAAAGAATGGCAGAGCAGACAGGTCCCAGACTGACATGGCAGCGTGGCACACCGTGGCAGCGGCACAAACACCGGGTTCTCTGCCCATCACGTGTTGGGAGCGGGGAGTCCTAGTTTTATGTTCCCTGCTGCTGGTATCACATGTACATACATTATTTCCCATTTATACTTGCTATTCCTTTTTTTTAATATAATCCTGTTACGTCTGTAATGATCTCTTCTTCAAGGAATGATAAATAACCTTTACTTGTCTTAAATAAAGACGGCATGATTCAGAGAAAAAAGTATAATTGAAAGATTTTACAAATAAAAAACATTTCTAAGAAAGTTCTCTAGTATAAAATTATGTATTTCTGAATTCATGAATTTATATTATTTTTTATTAAAATCAACACAATTATACATATTACATTATATATAATTACATTATATATAAAAAAATTTCTGTCAAGTCTGCCTATAAATTCTCAACATTTCATATGTTTTCTTCATTGGTACTGATGAAGTTAGGGTAAGTAAGATTTTTACTTTATTTTACACAGCAAAAGCATGTGGACAAAATCAATATCGACTTACTTTCAGTAAAAATAGTATTTTAAAGGTTTATATGTTATAGTTTCATTATTCTTGACAATGCACTATTACTTTCTAAAAAGTATTTAAAGAATATAATAATATTTTAGGAAAATAAATAGATACTCGAGAAAGCAGTATGTGTATCTAAACACTTTTGCAAGCTCGTAGTATTTATTGCATTGAACCAGGAGATGATTTTTTATCTGAATGAATTGCAGCAACAGAGGGCAAATTCAGAGGAAAATTACAGAATATCTTGATGAATGAAAGGTTACAAACTGAGAATTTAAAGAACACAGTTGCCTTTCTCAACCACTGTTAAGTCCATGGAAGGACTTTGTCATGAGATAAGCACATAAGGGAGCAGTAGGATGGCACTAGTTCCAGGCCTGGTGAAGATCTGGCTGGTGCATCCTGGTTAAAGCAGTCACACATAAATTCCCACAGTGGCAAGCTGTATAAAGAAGTGACTGCTTTTATACATATCACTGATCAAACAAAGGTACCTTAAGGGACAGATGGCTTCTCCAGTCGCCAATGACCACTGAAGCCCCTCCAAATATGCCTCCATGGACACCTAGAACTCAGAATGTAACTTAAGTCAACCCAGAGGAAACCTCCATGGACACCTAGAACTCAGAATGTAACTTAAGTCAACCCAGAGGAAATTTGAGATAAGAAAAATGTGATACTATCATCTAAGTGTTATCTCAGACCTAGTGGGATGTTAAAAAAGCAGGGGGAGAAGAATGTGTCACTAATATTGGACACAAAGAATGCAGAATTTATGTGCCATGAGGAAAGCTAACTTAGCAACTGTGCTAAAATCAGCTCTGACTGGGCGAAAGGTAATTCTGGTAAGGAGAGATTGTGACCACTGACTCACAGCCGACTGATACAAAAAACACACTGACAGAAAAGATGACACAATTATTTATTTGTCCAGCACATGGACAAATTAATATTAGAAATGAGGGAATCATTTAACTAATAGCATAAGAGAACTGTATAGCAAATAAGCATTAGGTCTCTCGTTTGCTAAAATATATAAAGAGTGAAAAGTTTTTAAAGACTTTGCGACTCCCACCAAGAAGCCAAGGGTGAGGAAGGACCAATGTAACACTACTTGATCCACAGGTAGTGATTATCTTCTGCTTGATCTGTATCTCTCTCTCTTGTTATCTCACTCTCCCTTTCTCTCTTCCCCTCTCCTTCTCTCCTCTCCTTTCAATTTCCTTTTATCTCACTATCTGTTTTGAAAGCATTTTTATACAGGAGGATGTTTAGAATGTATCTCTTCAATGGGCTCTTTTAAATTCTTTAATGTAAAAAAAAGCAAGCAAAATCTAAGACAGTCTATGGTTATAATGACATAGATATGAACATCCCATGCTCTATCACTTTCGTATCTGGTAAAATATCATATATCATGAGTGTGTTTGTACTCAATGTTAATTACAGTTTGAAAAATTTTGATAAGCTGTTTCAAAATACCTTTATAAATGACATAAGTTGTTTCTTCTTTTCTGGAAAATTTCAGTAGCATTATTCATCAATTTGACCCAAATCACAAGTAGATTTTTTTCCAAATTGTTCAGAAACTTTATTTATCAAAAATAGAAACAGAAAACAAAAAATGGCTAATAGTAGCAGTAGATAGTTTCAGTCCTTATCATTACATAGTTGTCATGGGGAGACCCCTTCTGTTCTGCTGTAAAACTTTTTTCCTTTTTACTGGAACAGACAAGAGGGTTCTTTTTCTTATCTTCCTTTCTGTCCCCTGCAAGGCATGTGGTCAGGGGAGGGGCTTTCTCCATTTTACCTGACAAACAATAGTGGATTCTTTGTCTTATCTTCCCTTCTTGGTTGGGCATGTCTCTACAGGAGGGACCCAAGGCCCGGGGCAGGCTGAATGATGTCCAATGGCATGTGAAGACATGCCCACAAGGCATGTGACATGAGAGGGACCCTAGGCCCTATAACTACAGCTGCTGGGCCTCACAGAGGGGGGCTTAGTGGATCTTCTGGACTGAGGAAGCCTCGTTTTCGCCTCTGATCTCTACCACCACCATTTTGCCCAGGACCATGCAGTCCTTTGACTCCTCATCTCAGTACAGCCTGACCTGTACATTTCAGTACAGCTGACTTCTGGATCTCCCTGCATTCCCTTGGAGATTTCAGGAAAGGATCACTGGCTGTTACTCCACCAGTTTGCCTGCCCTGAACCTTAATCCCCTGGCCCTAGAATCCTGGGGTACACTGAGCTCCCTCAAACTTGGCTCCCTTGTGTTTTCTTTTTCCCAGCCACAGTTGACCCTCTTGCACTTTGTGCACCCCATATTGTGACTTCACATCTTAGCAGTATGATTTTTGAATGATGAAGGAGGGCCCTTTCCACAACTGCACATGCGCGACCTGGCACGCATGCGTATTCAATTAAACAGTCGTGAATATGGAAATCAACCCTCACAGCCACCACGGCTTGGCCACTCTGCTTGCACCATCTCAGCCGTGGCGGCAGTGGCCCTGCTGCCTCACTCAACCGGTCCTGGCCGCAGTGACTCCATCGCTTCCCCACGCCCCCACCTCGGCAACCGATACACAACAACACAGTGCCGAAACAGCACTGGGGAGCCATCTGACTGTGTGAGGAAAATTTGCATATTAATGAGCTACCATTCAACACGGAAGTAAGGCTTTGCAGAGCCCAATTAAGACCACAGGACCTATAGGATATATGATATAGGAGACCCAACTGTATATTCAGTCATCATTTTTTTCCCCATTGTTATTGTTCAATCATACATATATTTGTTATATTATTATTTTTTCCTTTCTCCCAGTAAAGTTCTTATTTCTCTGTTATTCAGGTATCTCTAAATTCAATTCATAATCTGTCTTAATTGACACCTGTACAATAATTTTTTTGGAAATAGAATAAAAATATGACATTATGTGAAAAATCTACCCCGCTATAAACTTAAACTTCATTCCATCATACCTATTATTTACTAGTTAAAAAATCATCTTAATATAATAGAAACTAACACCATTGTCAGTGAAACATGAATTAGTCCTTTATATTTAACAAGATAAATCCTGTAAACACTAGGGAAAATAAGATAATAAAAAATAGTTCATAATAACTCTGGTTTTGAAGCAGACATAGAGGTCCACAACGTCAAGATGAGGAAGAGGTACATTAGATATCTACAAAAAACCACAAATTCTTAAGTGGCAAACACGTTTCTACAAAATGTCACTATTAATACTTTTAATATGTTTTGATGAATTATACCTATTTCTGAAGACAGCTCACTAGGTGAAGCTGGATTTGAAATGTTTATTATCATTTTATAATGTTTTTCAAAAATAATTATGTCCAACATTTAGCAAGTACCAAAATACCTGATTAGGATATAAGATCAAAAATATCACATGATAAAGAGGATCAGAATTTTTTGCATATACAGGTCTCTCCAAGAACTGAATACACTACGACATTAACTGGATCAACTAATGAAGCACGGTGTTGTTTACATTCGGCAAGAGGTCAGAATTACACCAGAATATTGATAGAATTATATTATAATATGAATTATGATCAGGTGCTTACAATTGCAGAACAAATTGCAAAACACACCTTGAATTGCTGAAAATTTGAGAAAGCAAACTTTTCGCATTTTGTCTTTGAGCCATGTAGGAGAAAAATTAGGGAGGCAAAAACCCAGATGGAACTCAGACTAGCTGTTTCTGAAAAGGACAACAAGAAATCTTTTTACAAATGCATCAACAGCAAAAAGAAAGGCTGCAATCACCTTCGCCTCTTATTGGATCCAAAGGGGGATATAGTAACTAGAGATGAGGAAAAGGCAGACTACTTAATGCCTTCTTTTCCTCTGTTTTTACCAGCAAGACAGATTGCCTACAGGAGAACTGGACTTCTGAACTAGAGGATGAGTTAGGGATGCAGTATAAGCCCCCTGTAATTCAGAAGGAGGTACTTAGAGACTTGCTGAGCAGTTGGATACTCACAAGCCCATGAGAGGAGATGGGATCCATCCTAGGGTGTTGAAAGAGCTGGCAGATGAACTCATTAAGCTGCTCTCTGTAATTTACCAACAGTCCTGGCTTACCGGCGATGGACCAGAAGACTGGAAATTGGTTACTGTGACAAGCATCCAAAAGAAGGACCAGAGAGATGATCTGGGTAATTATAGACTTGTCAGCCTGGCCTCAGTCCTGAGCAAAGTCACTGAGCAGATAATCCGGTGTGCTATTATGTAGTACCTGCAAAATAACTATGACATTAGATCTAGTCAACACGGATTCAGGAGAAGTAGGTCTTTCCTGATCAACCTGAATTCCTTTTATGAATTGTTGACTTGCCTGATTGACAATAGAAAGGCCATGGATGTTGTGCCCTTGAATCTTAGCAAAGTCTTTGACATGGTTTCCACAATAAGCATCAGGAGAAACTCTCAGAGCGTCGATTGGATAGAAGCATTCTGTGTTGGACTTGGAAACGGTTGGATGGACGAGCTCAGAGAGTGTTGGTAAATGGTGTCACATTCAGCTGGCGGCCGATCACTAGTGGAGTCCCAGAGGGATCAGTGTTAGGGCCAGTAGTGTTTAATATCTTTATTGATGTCAAGGATGGGGGAATTGAGACCACCATTAACAAGTTTGCAGATGACACCAAGTTTGGGGCAGATGTTGAACTTCTGGGGGAGAGCAGGTCCCTTCAGAGGGACCTTGACAGGCTAGAGAAATAGATAGATTCTAATAATATCAAATCCAAGTGCCAGGTTCTTCACTTGGGACACAA
>WEKX01005679.1:34978-71278 GCA_013390025.1 Pitta sordida | reverse complement strand
GCTCTCCTGGAGCCCCTTTGGGCACTGAAAGGCCACAAGAAATTCATCTCCGGAAGAGACGGGAGAGGGGGAAGAAGAGGTGGGATGGGCCGTAGGGAATATTTGGGGGATCACTGGGGAATCCAAGCAACCCTGGTCTTCCCTGGTGCCTCCCCCCACCCTCTCAGGAATATCCTCTTCCCAGCTCCTTCCTCCCATCCCGCATTGGCACCGTGCCCTCGCCCCCCTCCTGTGACCTTTGCTGCCCGTGTGACACATCCCGAACATCTGGAGACTTCCTAAATTCCAGCAGCTCCTCACAAACTAATTCAAATAATCCCTCTGTGTGTATAGTCCCCCATCCCTTTACCAATAACTCCGAAATAAACCATCAATGGTGGGATAACCCCCAACCCTGGGTCAATAATAATTCATTTTTCCAGGCACAGAAAGCCTCGTTTTCCCGTTTTTCCCCCCAGGAGGTGACACTCAGGACACTCCTCATTGTGCCCCACCAGATAAAAGTCATGTCAGGCTTGAGCCAGAGCACTCCCCAAATCCTTCTGGATTCATTTCCCAGGGTTTGGAGCCTGTCTGGAATGCAAAGCAGCCCTGGGTGGGTGTGGAGAACTGAGGAAAGAGCTGATCCATTGAATTTCCTCTGAAATCTGATTAGAAAATCATTATTATATATCATAATCCTGAGCGATCCAGCCTTGCTGGTTTGTTTTCCCTGGGAAAGGAGCGGGGAGAAGGAATTTATCAAGTAGGGCTTGAATTTAAAGCCCAAACTGGGGCTTTGGTTCCTTTTCCTAATGCCAGATGTTTGATTTGTTGCTATGCAATAATCCAGAGCTCTCCTTGAGCCTGGAATTCTCCACCTTTCTCCCCCTCCAACTCGGGATTTTGGGCATCTCCCAAAGGTCTCGCCAGACTTTTGTCCACACCTCTCCAGATTTATTTGCCTTAAATAAATCCCCCCCCAAATCCTGTTTCCCTCAGCCTGGGAGGGAACTCTGCCCTGCAGTACAAGGTGGGAATTATTCAGCCCTGCCTAGTGATGTGTTTAAGGTCCCATTATCCTTATTTATTGTTGGAGCTTGGAAACACTCCCCACGTGGAGTCAGTGCTTTATGGGCCCGGGATTGGGGGTGAGAACTTCCTTTCCAATGGGGCATGAAATCTCTGCCCGAAATCCTGCGGAATGCGAGAGAGCGGAGCTGAAAATGGCATTATAATGTGACAACGACTTTAGATCACTTTTAATTCCCGGCATTTATCACTTCCGAGTTTTTCTCTCCTCTCCAGACCCGGAATTCCTGCTGAGCTTGCAGGAAGGAAAATAGGAGTTCTATTAAAAAGAATAAACCCCCCAGCAACCCTCCAACATCTGCTGCTTTCCCTGCAGCCCTTCAGGACCTTTCCGACGGAAAGAAGGAATGAATCAGGAAGAATTTGTCCTGGAGCAGGAAAGGAGGTTTGGGAAGTGTTAATCGAGGTATTGCAAGGGGTGAAGGATCCCCAAAATCAGGGGAATCAACCATCCCAAAAGATTCCATGTGTGTGTCCAGGAAATGGATCAAAACACCTTGGGAACGCAGAGAGGGATGGAGTTAATTAAAGTGGGAATGATGAGATTCCAGAGTAAACGAGATCAGAAGTCAGAGTGACTCCACACCTTGGATTCATGGGATGGTTTGGAAAGGATTTTAAAGCTCATCTCATTCCATGGGCAGGAACAACTCCCCATCACTTGTCATTCCTGAAGGAAGGAGTGGGAAAGAGGGAATTTCCCACCCCTTTGTTTCCGTGGCCTCTCTGAGCTGCACCAAAGCCTGAGACAAACTTAGGCCTGACCTGACTTGACAATTCTTGGGTCCTCAAGTGAAATCTCCAGGAAGTTTGGATGAACTTCCTGCACTTGGGGAATTTTCTGCCTGGGGAAGTTGCTGCTTCCCTCAAATCCTGGGAAGATGCTCAGAGTCCCAACTAACAAACATTCCATAGAACTCTCCATCCACCTTTGGTTGTATTCCAACAAAAGCTCTTCATCCATGGTTTGCCCTCGAGTCAGAGGGTCATTAAGCAGTTAATTATCTTCCCTTAGACTCAATTAATGGTCAGTTTAGGTGATTCTTTTTTATCCTCTTTGTTTTTTTTCCTTTGTTGGAACTAAACCAAATGTTCTCACGGTGTTTTTAAAACCAGTTGTTCCTTCACCTCCTTGTTTCCAAATGTGCCTCCCAGGCGGGGAGGGATTATTAATCAATTAAAGTTAACAATCAATTAAACTATTGATCAGAAGCACGTTTGAGAGCTGGGCATTGAACACAAGAATTATGGGAGCTGTTGGGATATGTGACGTGGAAGAGGGGATGGAAAGAGGGCAAGTTTAGATGGAATATTGGGAAGGAATTCTTTGATATGAGGGTGGGGAGGTCCTGGCGCAGATTCCCAGAGAAGCTGTGGCTGCCCCATCCCTGGAAGTGTCCAAGGCCAGGATGGAACTTGGATTAGTGGAAGGTGTCTCTGCCCATGGAAGGGAGTGGAATGGGATGGATTTTAGGTTCCCTTCCAAGCCAAACCATTCCATGATTCCATGTGCTGGTTTTGCCGGGATATTGGGAAGGTGATGAGAGAGCTGGAGCCCCTCTGCTCTGGAGCCAGGCTGGGAGAGCTGGGAATGTTCACCTGGAGAAGAAAAGGATCCAGGGAGACCTTGGAGACCCTTCCAGAGCCTAAAGGGGCTCCAGGAGAGCTGGAGAGGGACTGGGGACAAGGGATGGAGGGACTGGACACAGGGAATGGCATCCCACTGCCAGAGGGTTGGATGGGAGATTGGGAAGGAATTCTTAGGTGTGAGGGTGGGGAGGGCCTGGGATAGAATTCCCAGAGAAGCTGTGGCTGCCCCTGGATCCCTGGAAGTGTCCAAGGCCAGGTTGGAGCAGCCTGGGACAATGGGAGGTGTCCCTGTCTCTGGGAATTCCATCCCAGCCCATCACTGCCCTCCCAGCCAGGAATTCCTTCCCGATATCCCATCCAACCCTCTGGCAGTTTAAATCCATTCCCTCTCTTCTGTCACTCCATGATCCCATAAATAGTCTTGCTCATCCCCAGGCCTGTAGCACCAATTTCCTGATCCCTTTTCCTGTGAGTGATTCCAGAGTTGTCACTCCTGGTTTTCACCTTTGTGAATGGAGAAAAGGCTCCAGACCCCATAAATATTCACATCCCTGGAAACCTCGGGGAGCAATTAACTCCTGAATGGAAAATCTTGTCTGGGAATGAACCTCACAACCTCCAGCCTGGAGAGGAACAGGGTTTGGAATGGATGGATTTCTTCATTTCTGCTGGAGCATCCAGGGAATGAGACAGAGCTTCCAATAAAACACCCTCTGGAGTCTCGGGCCCAGCAATTGATTCCCTATTTCCATTTTAAAAGCTCTTTAGACTTAATTAAATTGTGCTGCTTCCTGACTAAGAGGGAAGTGCCTGGTGGATGTGCTTCCCTGCTCCATTTATTTCCACAGTAATTAGGTAACATGTTCCCAGAGCACTGTCGAGGTCGTTATCCAGCAGCAGATTCCTGGGAATCCCCCTGGATCCTCCTGGGACCTGGAGCAGTTAAGGAGCAAATGAGCAAATGCAGAGTTTCCATCCTGAGAGGTTCCAGGAATGTTCGGGGAGGAGCCTGAATTCACGACTTTTCCAGAGGGTTTCTTGGGGGGGAATAAATAACACGGGAATCCTGGGAATTGTGCCCACCTGGAGCATCCCTGGGACCTTCTCAGCTCTAATCCTGTGGTGCTGTGTCTGTGGGAATGGACCTGGAGCATCACACACAGCGGGATTGGGGCTGGATCCCTTTTTGTTAGGAAGGAAAGGAAGGAAAATGGATTCTGCTCCCAGGATGGAGCGAGACTAGGGAGAGAAAAGNACCTTCCCAAACCTTCCCAAACCTTCCCTTCCCTCAAGGACCAGAATTAAGAGACAAAGTGAGGGAAGAAATCTGAGGAATTTTGCCCTCTGAGCAGAAGGAACACACAGCTCCCACTGAGGGAAAAACGAGGAACAAAACTCTCTGAAGATGAAGATCCAGCCTGAAAACCGAGCTGAGTGTGGGGTTTGTCTGAGTTTGGGTTTGGAGGGCCAGGTGACCATTCCCAGCAGATCCTTGTGGTGCTTCCAACACCCTCTGGGAGAAACTGTTCCTGAGATCCAACCTGCCCTTCCCCTGGTACAGCTCCAGCCCTTCCCTGCCCCTGACCCCAGAGAGGAACTTGGAATCCTGAACCTCTGGATCTGGAATTCAGGCAGCACCAACCCCCCCTTCCCCCTCCCAAACCCTCCTCCAACCACATTCCTTCCAAACCCAGGAACACCACGAGCCTTCCCCAAATTCCAGCTCTGCCCAAACAGCAGAAAAAACTTCCCCAAAGCGATAAAAATCCCCCAAATCAGTAAAAACTCCCCCAAATCCACATCCACGCCTCTGCTCCGCCACTTCCTGGCACAAACAAAGAGACTTCGCTCTTCTGAGACGTGTCTGATCTCCCGTTCCAAGCTCCTGTCGCAGCTTCCTCCAGGATTTTTCTCCTCGTTATTCCCTCTGGAAAGCCACAATCTGGGACTCACAGCACAGATATTTTTGCCAAGCTACCAATTAATGACAAAGAAACTCAGAAAAACATGTTTGAACCAGGCTAAATATTAAGATTTTTCCTTGGAAATCGGCGTTCATGGGGGGAAAAAATTAATAAAATCGGCTTAATTTGCTGCTGGAATCCAGGAAATATTTTGATGGAGGTGTAACCCTTGAACCCTGAGCTCTCTGGAGTCAGGAGGGAGTTTGTTTCTGGAGTCAGGATGTGCTCACAGGATTCACAGTGTAGATAAGGCCGGAAAGGACCTCAAAGATCATCCAGTCCAGCCTGGATGGATGGATGGATGGATGGATGGATGGATGGATGGATGGATGGATGGATGGATGGATGGATGGAGTTTGTTTCTGGACTCATCTGTTGGCATTGTGTGGTCTCACCAGAATTCCAAACTTTTAGAAACCCGAGTTCCATAGGGAAAGTTTGGACACTCAGATTTCCAAGGGCAGAAAAAAGGTTGGGAGGAAATTGAAATTTTATTCCCATTCCCTGGGGTTGGAGCTTTTCTGTAAATCCAACCCAATGCTGAGTTTCCAGGAGTCAGTTCCAATCATTCCTGTAGGATTCTCCCTAAGTATTTCGGAGTGGTTTGGTGCATTTTCCACTCAGCTTTTCCTTCCCTAAAACGATTGGATTGTCCCTTTGGATGGGGATTTCCAAAGATTGTCAGTTTTATTTCCAGCTCCAATCAATCTCATCCCGTGATCCAATCAAAGAAGATCTCCCAGGGCTCAGGTCACATCCTGCCAAAACTACCAGGCAAAACCATTCCCTGGTCCAACATTCCTGGAGAAGTGAAGGGAAACATCCTGCCAAGGTGCAGAGCACGGGACATCCAGGGATTTAGAGATCCTTTGAGCTGGAAATGGGAAATTGGATAAAGAACTCCTGCCGTGGGTTTGATACTCAGGTTTGAGCCCTTCAGGGGAACTCTGGAATTCAGCTGCCCCTGCTCTGATTGAGCAGGAAACTCAGCAACTCCAGAGCTTCCCAGGCAGAATCCTGCCTTCCTGTCATCCAACATTCCCAGGGAGGGCGAGAGGAGCCGTTCCAAGGTCTGCCAGAGGGCCTGGAAGTACCTGTGGAGCTCAAACGCTGCCAGGGATCTGTGGGGCCCTTTCCTGAGGCCCAATTCCTTCCTCCAACCATCTGGTTCTCCAGTCCCTCCCAGCTCCCGCGCTGCTTCCAAGAGCTCAGCTTTGGTCTGGGGTTGCTCCAGGCCACTTTTGCTTCCCAAATTCCCCCAGAGCTGCTCAGCTGGGTGTGACACATGGGATGACAGTGCCTGGCTGATGAAGCTGTGTCACCTCCTCTGCCCAGGACAGGGCCACGTGCCCAGCACCAGCCTCCCAAAACTCATCCTGTCACCACATCCATCCTTTTTATTTTCCCTGGTGGCTTCCTGCCAGTGCAGACAGGCACCGGTTTGTTGCACTGAATATTCCTTTGCTTCATCTTTTCCTTTGCCTCTGAGGTGTTTCCAAGCTTTTATCCTGTTTTTTCCCCTCTCTCTCCTGCCCCTCAGCTCGGCTGTCACTGCTGTCAGCACATCTCCAAGCTGCTTGTGGCAGAAACACTCTGGAATTACACAGCAAACAAGAGCCTTGTTTCCCTCTGGGAATTCCCATCCTAACTGGCAGGAGCTGCACGACTTCAATCACACCCCACGGAGCTGGGAAAGGGATGGGGGGGCTCTGCCTGGAACCTCTGACCGCATTCCTCTGGTTTTGTTGGGAAAGGGCTCTGGATGCTGAAGGGACAGGGTGGGACAATGTCCTGCCAGGCAGGGAACAGAATATTCCCAAATCCAGCCCTGAGGAGCAGGATCCTTCCCAGCAGGCTGATGTTCCATGTGATCCCTGTGCTCCTTTCCCAACCATATCCCTGGTGTGTGACGTGTCCCCTCCCGAGCTCCATCCCATCCCACAGCTCCGCTCCATCCCTGGATTGGGTGGCACAACCCAGGAAACAGGGAGGGATCAAACCCATCCCAACCCTGGGAAGAGGCAGAGGGAGAATCCCAAAAGGTCAGGGCTGATGTTGGGCTCAGTTTAAGGGTTTAAGGTGTGGGTTGAGCACTTTGTTCCAAATCAGCCGATTTTTGGAGGCACCATCCAAAATCTGCTCTGATTTGGGGGTTTCCTCTGCTCCCCAAATGTGACAAATTCAAATTAAATCTCTGCCCCGCGGCCCCTGCACAACAAGGACATGCAAAATTCCTGAACTCCAGCAAAAAATCCATGAAATCCATGAAATCACAGAATTAAAAAGTTGGAAAAGACCATTGAGATCATCAAGTCCAACCTATGACCCAANTGGATGGATGGATGGATGGATGGATGGATGGATGGATGGATGGATGGAGTTTGTTTCTGGAGTCATCTGTTGGCATTGTGTGGTCTCACCAGAATTCCAAACTTTTAGAAACCCGAGTTCGATAGGGAAAGTTTGGACACTCAGATTTCCAAGGGCAGAAAAAAGGTTAGGAGGAAATTGAAATTTTATTCCCATTCCCTGGGGTTGGAGCTTTTCTGTAAATCCAACCCAATGCTGAGTTTCCAGGAGTCAGTTCCAATCATTCCTGTAGGATTCTCCCTAAGTATTTCGGAGTGGTTTGGTGCATTTTCCACTCAGCTTTTCCTTCCCTAAAACGATTGGATTGTCCCTTTGGATGGGGATTTCCAAAGATTGTCAGTTTTATTTCCAGCTCCAATCAATCTCATCCCGTGATCCAATCAAAGAAGATCTCCCAGGGCTCAGGTCACATCCTGCCAAAACTACCAGGCAAAACCATTTCCTGGTCCAACATTCCTGGAGAAGTGAAGGGAAACATCCTGCCAAGGTGCAGAGCACGGGACATCCAGGGATTTAGAGATCCTTTGANCCAATCATTCCTGTAGGATTCTCCCTAAATATTTTGAAGTGTTTTGGTGCATTTTCCCCTCAACTTTTCCTTCTCTAAAACAATTGTCCCTTGGGATGGGGATTTCCAAAGATTGTCAGTTTTATTTCCAGTTCCAATAAATCTCATCCCATGATCCAATCAAAGAAGATCTCCCAGGGCTCAGGTCACATCCTGCCAAAACTACCAGGCAAAACCATTTCCTGGTCCAACATTCCTGGAGAAGTGAAGGGAAACATCCTGCCAAGGTGCAGAGCACGGGACATCCAGGGATTTAGAGATCCTTTGAGCTGGAAATGGGAAATTGGATAAAGAACTCCTGCCGTGGGTTTGATACTCAGGTTTGAGCCCTTCAGGGGAACTCTGGAATTCAGCTGCCCCTGCTCTGATTGAGCAGGAAACTCAGCAACTCCAGAGCTTCCCAGGCAGAATCCTGCCTTCCTGTCATCCAACATTCCCAGGGAGGGCGAGAGGAGCCGTTCCAAGGTCTGCCAGAGGGCCTGGAAGTACCTGTGGAGCTCAAACGCTGCCAGGGATCTGTGGGGCCCTTTCCTGAGGCCCAATTCCTTCCTCCAACCATCTGGTGCTCCAGTCCCTCCCAGTTCCCGCGCTGCTTCCAAGAGCTCAGCTTTGGTCTGGGGTTGCTCCAGGCCACTTTTGCTTCCCAAATTCCCCCAGAGCTGCTCAGCTGGGTGTGACACATGGGATGACAGTGCCTGGCTGATGAAGCTGTGTCACCTCCTCTGCCCAGGACAGGGCCACGTCCCCAGCACCAGCCTCCCAAAACTCATCCTGTCACCACATCCATCCTTTTTATTTTCCCTGGTGGCTTCCTGCCAGTGCAGACAGGCACCGGTTTGTTGCACTGAATATTCCTTTGCTTCATCTTTTCCTTTGCCTCTGAGGTGTTTCCAAGCTTTTATCCTGTTTTTTCCCCTCTCTCTCCTGCCCCTCAGCTCGGCTGTCACTGCTGTCAGCACATCTCCAAGCTGCTTGTGGCAGAAACACTCTGGAATTACACAGCAAACAAGAGCCTTGTTTCCCTCTGGGAATTCCCATCCTAACTGGCAGGAGCTGCACGACTTCAATCACACCCCACGGAGCTGGGAAAGGGATGGGGGGGCTCTGCCTGGAACCTCCGACCGCATTCCTCTGGTTTTGTTGGGAAAGGGCTCTGGATGCTGAAGGGACAGGGTGGGACAATGTCCTGCCAGGCAGGGAACAGAATATTCCCAAATCCAGCCCTGAGGAGCAGGATCCTTCCCAGCAGGCTGATGTTCCATGTGATCCCTGTGCTCCTTTCCCAACCATATCCCTGGTGTGTGACGTGTCCCCTCCCGAGCTCCATCCCACCCCACAGCTCCGCTCCATCCCTGGATTGGGTGGCACAACCCAGGAAACAGGGAGGGATCAAACCCATCCCAACCCTGGGAAGAGGCAGAGGGAGAATCCCAAAAGGTCAGGGCTGATGTTGGGCTCAGTTTAAGGGTTTAAGGTGTGGATTGAGCACTTTGTTCCATATCAGCCCATTTTTGGAGGAACCATCCAAAATCTGCTCTGACTTCAGAGTTTCCTTTGCTCCCTAATCATGACAAATTCAAAATTAAATCTCTGCCCCTCGGCCCCTGCACAACATGGACGTGCAAAACTCCTGAACTCCAGCAAAAAATCCATGAAATCCATGAAATCACAGAATTAAAAAGTTGGAAAAGACCATTGAGATCATCAAGTCCAACCTATGACCCAACACCATCTCCCACCAAACCCTGGCACTCAGTGCCACATCCAGGGGGGTTTTAAACACCTCCAGTGATGGTGACTCCACCACCTCCCTGGGCAGCCCATTCCAAGGGCCAATCCCTCTTTCTGGGGAGAATTTTTTCCCAACATCCAGCCTAAACCTCCCCTGGCACAGCCTGAGACTGTGTCCTCTCCTTCTGTCCCTGGTACCTGGGAGAAGAGACCTACCCCCCCCGGCTCCCCCCTCTTGCCAGGGAGTTGTGGGCACTGACGAGGTGCCCCCTGAGCCTCCTCCACTCCAGGCTGAGCCCCCCCAGCTCCCTCAGCTGCTTCTCCTGGGAATTGTGCTCCAGGCCCTTCCCCAGCCTCGTTGCCCTTCTCGGGACACGTTGGAGCCATTGAGGGGCCACAACTGGCCACAGCCCTCGAGGTGTGGCCTCAGCAGAGCCCAGTCCAGGGGCACAATCCCTTCCCTGCTCCTGCTGCCACAGCATTCCTGAGCCAGCCCAGGTGCCCTTGGCCTTCTGGGCCACCCGGGCACCCTGTGGCTCTGGCTCAGCTCGTGTCCCTCAGCACCCCCAGGTCCCTTTGTGCTGCTCCCCAGCCCCTCAGGCCCAGCCTGGGCTGCTGCAGGGGGTTGGGGTGGCCAAAGGGCAGGATCTGGCCCTTGGATTGGGTCAATCCCCTCCCATTGGATTGTGCCCGTGGATCCAGCCTGGCCAGGGCCCTCTGCAGAGCCTCCAGCACATCAACACTTGCCCCCAGCGTGGTCTCATCTCCAAACTCGCTCATGGGGGATTCAATTCCCTAATCCAGACCATGGGTAAAGATGTTAACCACGACTGGGCCCAACACTGAGCCCTGGGGACACCACTAGTGACTGTCCCCAGCTGGATGTGGCACCATTCCCACCATTTCCAGCACTCCCTGGCCATCAGCCAGTTATGCTGGGTAATGTTCATGGGCATTCCTGTGAGGAATCAGGACTTTGGGAGGTGTTAAAGGCATTAATCCAAGGCCCAGGGCCCTCTGCAGAGCCTCCAGCACATCAACACTTTACACAGANGCTGCTGCAGGGGGTTGGGGTGGCCAAAGGGCAGGATCTGGCCCTTGGATTGGGTCAATCCCCTCCCATTGGATTGTGCCCGTGGATCCAGCCTGGCCAGGGCCCTCTGCAGAGCCTCCAGCACATCAACACTTGTCCCCAGCTTGGTCTCATCTCCAAACATGTTAATGAAATAAATAAAGGGTTGTGACACCCACTGGGTGCTGCTGCCTCTCATCCTGCTCCCAAACCCTGAGAGAAAACCATTTATCCCTAAGAATATCTTG
The DNA here is from genome assembly GCA_013390025.1 of Pitta sordida. Taxonomy (NCBI): domain Eukaryota; kingdom Metazoa; phylum Chordata; class Aves; order Passeriformes; family Pittidae; genus Pitta; species Pitta sordida. Next base: position 60,664 of record WEKX01005679.1, on the reverse strand, counting down.
GGGGGTGCAAATCCATGAGTAGGAGCTGGGAAAAGAACGAGTGTCTCTTGAATAATGCAGGAGAGGGACGGCAGGGCAGGATGTTTGCCCTAAAATAATGAATAACAGCAATAAACCAAAGGCCTGCAAGGGCTGGTGGCCCATTTGTCAGGCTGGAGACACAATTCCCAGGCCTGTGCCCAAAATTCCCTCATTGCAGCTCAGGAATAAATCACTGCCTTGTCTTGGCCCCTTCCTAAATCCTTCCCTGCTCTGCCTACTCTGGGTTTGTTGTCTTGAATCCTCCTAAACTCAGCTGGATCCTGTGCTTAGGAGAAGGATTTCTGTCCCCAACTCTGTTGTGAAAAGGGAATTTGGATCCAAAATCGTTTTTCCAGGGAATGAGCTGCACTAAAACCACCCCACTCTGCTCAGAGACCTTAAACCCCCAGATTAGCAGCTAAAAATCCTGCTTAAAATAAAGATGATGAGCTCAAGAACCTGTTTAAAACAAAGACGAGCAGCTCAAAAAGCTGCTTAAGATCAGCAGCTCAAACTCGTGGAAAGGGTTTGGGAGTGGTCCCAAAATTGAGGGAGTGAGTGAAACACGGGAAAAATCAAAGGAATTTCTTTCTAGTCCCCAAATCCAGACACAGAGAGGAAAGATTCCATGCCCAGCCAGTGGAAGGAAGGGAGTTGGGAAGAGGGGAAAGAGGGATCAAAGGTGGGTTCAGCAAGAGGTGATTGAAAGAGAAGAGAAATCTTTCCAAAATCTGAGAAAATTGAGCAGCCTGGGACAGTGGGAGGTGTCCCATGGGAAGGGTTGGAGCTGGATGAGCTTTGAGGTCCCTCCCAACCCAAACCCTTTGGGGATAATTCTGTGGAAATTCAACAAACTCAGTGGGAATGGAAACTTTGATGTTGATTTATGTGGTGAAACCCCCAAACCCCCAAAGCAGAAATCCAGGGGCCCCCAAAAATGGGATAATGGGATGAACCAGAGCCTGGGATGAGAAATTAGGATTCTGCTCATGAACATCCCATAAAAAATTCATTCCTGATTAACGGCTCGAGCTGCAGGCCCAGAAATCTGGGAGGAAATGCGTCAGCACTGGTGTCACCAGCCTGGGCAGGAGGGGGGGCAGGTGACACCCGAGTGTCCCCACAGGGCACAGGAGGAGGAGCAGCACTGGGCACTGAGAGGGATTTACCGACATGGGGATGAATTTCAATTAAATTTAATTTCCATTATTCCCTCTCATCCATGGATCACTCTAACCCAGAGCTTCCTTCCTTTTGCTGCTGGAGAATCCAGATTATTCCATTTACTATTAATAAAAATTAATAATAATAATAAATTATTATTATTATTACTCCATTTATTTCCCTCAGATCACCCACATGGGGCTGTTCCTAAAACTCCTTGGCCCAGCTTTGTCAGGAAAGATCTCAGACCTAAATCAACTTGTTGAAGACAAAAATATCCGTGAGAAAAGATCCACTGGATGAAGCTCCGCCTGGAGGAAGAAAAACGTTGAAAAAATTGCTAAGAAGTGGAATTTACCTGTTTGGGAGAAGAGAAGGTGGGAATGTGAGGCACAAGGGTGTGGAATCACAGAATCCAGGATGGTTTGGGTTGGAAGGGAGGTTAGGGATCATCTCGCTCCAACCCCCTGCCATGGATGAGGACAATTTCTGAGGGGAAATCCCTGCACAGACTGTTCCATCTCCTCATTTCCCATGTCCCACCTTGGGTTTCACACAAAGTCTGAGCTTCTTTTACGACCTTCAGGGCAGAATTTTCCTGTTCCGTGTTTTTCAGCAGCCCTGGGAAGGGCAGGGACAGGGAGGGCTGGTGCTGACAAGGTTTTCTCCCTTTCCCAAGCTCTGAATCCCTTTGTTCCGAGCAAGGCACAGGTTTTTCCCTTCCAAAGGGCATTGCCTGGGAAACACCGTCTCTCCAAAGCCTGTTTGCATTTTCCAAAGAGCATCTCTACGGAGACAAAACCTTTCCATGGGAATATCTCAGGCACTTGGCCTGGAGAACAGGAGTCCCTCCACTCCAGGGTTGGGCCAGGACATTCCCAAGCTCTCCCACGAATTCCAGCTTCCCTTCTGCACCCACAGATACGTCCATACAGATCCTGGGCAAAAACTGGGCAAAGGCATTGGCCAGGAAAGGATTTTGGCTGCTTCCAAGTACCCTGGAAATAAGGACAGGACACACAGCCATGACCTGACATCAAACCTGGAGAGAGCTGGGAATGTGCAGCTGGAGAAGTGAAGGATCCAGGAAGGATTCCAGTACATAAAGGGGCTCCAGGAGAGGGATTTTGGAGGGACAGGACACAGGGAATGGCTTCCCACTGCCAGAGGGTCAAATGGGATACAGGGAAGGAATTTTGGGGTTCAGTGTGGCAAACCAGCCATCCCAGGAGTGGAATCTCCCTTCCCAAACCCTGTGTCACCTCCAGGACTAATGAACAAAAGTTTTCCTCAATGAGAAAAAAAAAAAAAACCCCAACACAAATACAAGCTGAAAACAAAGGCTCTGTTTCCCAAAGAAATCCAAGCCTTTTGTTCTTATCCAAGCACAAAAGATTCCCAGATTTGTTTGCTGCGAAACAACAGAGAAAGATCTTTGCCCAGAGTGTCTCGATTTGCTGCTGGGCTTCGGTGCTTTGATGGAGAATCTCATTCCTTCGTGTGCCTGGAGAGAAATCCAATAGAGGAGAAGTCTGGGATCGATACCTGGAGCAGCACAGGGCACACACAGTGTGTGTTCCAAGACTTGGAGCTTCCAGAGAGCCGGGAAAAGCAGCTCATGGATTGGAGTTGTAGGTGTTATAACCACTGGTTGTTTCTGTGGCACAAAATCCAGAGGAAAACTGAAAGGAGGGGAAGATTTCTGCTCCAAGAGCTGGATATGGAGAAGGGAGAACCTCTCTCCTCCCTGCTGGGCAGGGATTTCACAGGTGTCAGGAAAAGGGTTGGGGGATGGAAAGAGGGCAAGTTTAGACGGAATATTGGGAAGGAATTCTNGATGAGATTTAAGGTCCTTCCAACCCAACCTATTCCATGGTTCTGTAGCTCCATCATTTTTTTTTATCCCACTCTCCTGTTTGCTGCTCTTATTCTGCCTTCGTCGATGATTTTCTTCATCTGAAAACCTGTGGGGATTTCTGTCTTCCAAGCCAAATTTATTACTATAGAAATATCTCCAGCAATTTCTTTTGAAAAAATTGAAGACCTTTCTCCCTCTCCCTCCTTCCCAGAGCCTGAAAGTTCAGCGCACACAAAACCCAGGGCAAGAGGAAATCCTTCCAACCCTCCAAAAAAATCACTTGGCACAGCAAATCACAGACAAAATCACCGAGCAGAGATAAATAAATAAGGTAAAACCAGGTAATAAATAAATAAATAAATAAATTCTAAGAGTTGGGTCAAGATGGTGTTTAAGGTCTTTTCCAACCCAAACCAGTTTGTGATTCCATGATCCAGGGCTGGAACTGGAGGAGGCTCCAAGGCTCTTGGTCTGTCCTCATTCCTTTGTTCTCTCCTGCTTCCAAGAGAATTCCCTCACTCTCCTTAAAAAATGGATCATTTTCTTTGTCCCATGAAAACCCTCTCAGTGCTGCCTCAGAGTGAATCCAGACATTCCTTCCTGCAGCCTCTGGAAGAGCTGAGAGAGGCCAGGAATTTTTCCTGGTAGAGTCTGTGGGCAATGAAATGTTTCTCTGCATCCTCTGACGTCTCTCCAGAATCCCACTTGGATCTGCTCCTTTTCCTTGGGCTGCATTTGGAATTGTTGTTCCATGAGGCTGGAGAAGCCACCTCAGCTTCCCTGTGCCCAATTTAATTGTAATTTAATCTAAAATACTTCCAAAGCCAAATCTTGGGGTTTTTTTTTACAGCACATTAAAAATTAACCTCAAAGTTTCCTAAAGGAATCTTTCCAAAATCTAATAAACACACACCGAACCAATCTTGGAAAACGTGTTTATTCCTCCTCCACACCCACCCCTCTCCTCAGCAGATCTGATCCGAAATTAAACCACTTTCTCTGGGTTTTTCCAGCTTCAATTCCTCCATTGATGTGGTTGGGAATAAAAACCCAGGCACATTCGCATCCTGCTTTTCATTTCTTCCTCGCCCCAACACTAAATCCCACCCAGGATCCTGCAGAGAGCTCGGGGCAATATTGCACGGCTCAATATTCCCCCTTTTCCTTCTGGTTCTCTCCCTTATTATTGCTGTTCTTCTTGCTCCCAGGATTTGCATGAAAAGAAGGTTTTTATTGCTCCTGTCCCTGGTGGGCTGTTGCCTTTGGAAGTTCCAAAGATGAGGAGAAACCGCAGGTGATGATGAAGCCACCGGAACAGATGTGTTTAGTAATTAAAAATGGGGAATGTTTTCAGCTCTTCAATAGAATCCGGAGCAATGAACCTTCCTGGGAGCTGCTCGTGGATGTTACAGAGCGTTGGAATGGTTTGGGATCTTAAGGAGAATCAAGTTCCACCCCCTGCCATGGGCAGGGACACCTCCCACTGTCCCAGGCTGCTCCAACCTGGCCTTGGACACTCCCAGGGATGGGGCAGCCACAGCTTCTCTGGGAATCTCTGCCAGGGCCTCAGGACACAAGGAATGGCTTCCCACTGCCAGAGGGTTGGATGAGATATTGGGAAGGGATTCTTCACTTTGAATCATATTTTCCACTTTTCCTACACCATGACCAGCTCTGAGCTTGGTGGAAACACAAAAGGTTCACAGGTTATTCTGAGTTGGGAGGGACCCACAGGGTCATTGAGTCCAACTCTCAAGTGAACACTCACCCAGGGATCGAACCCACAACCCTGGAGCCACGGGCACCACGCTCCATCCATCCAAACCTCCCACCATCCAGCCCATGGCACTGAGCTCNAAAACCCTCTCAGTGCTGCCTCAGAGTGAATCCAGACATTCCTTCCTGCAGCCTCTGGAAGAGCTGAGAGAGGCCAGGAATTTTTCCTGGTAGAGTCTGTGGGCAATGAAATGTTTCTCTGCATCCTCTGACGTCTCTCCAGAATCCCACTTGGATCTGCTCCTTTTCCTTGGGCTGCATTTGGAATTGTTGTTCCATGAGGCTGGAGAAGCCACCTCAGCTTCCCTGTGCCCAATTTAATTGTAATTTAATCTAAAATACTTCCAAAGCCAAATCTTGGGGTTTTTTTTTACAGCACATTAAAAATTAACCTCAAAGTTTCCTAAAGGAATCTTTCCAAAATCTAATAAACACACACCGAACCAATCTTGGAAAACGTGTTTATTCCTCCTCCACACCCACCCCTCTCCTCAGCAGATCTGATCCGAAATTAAACCACTTTCTCTGGGTTTTTCCAGCTTCAATTCCTCCATTGATGTGGTTGGGAATAAAAACCCAGGCACATTCGCATCCTGCTTTTCATTTCTTCCTCGCCCCAACACTAAATCCCACCCAGGATCCTGCAGAGAGCTCGGGGCAATATTGCACGGCTCAATATTCCCCCTTTTCCTTCTGGTTCTCTCCCTTATTATTGCTGTTCTTCTTGCTCCCAGGATTTGCATGAAAAGAAGGTTTTTATTGCTCCTGTCCCTGGTGGGCTGTTGCCTTTGGAAGTTTCAAAGATGAGGAGAAACCGCAGGTGATGATGAAGCCACCGGAACAGATGTGTTTAGTAATTAAAAATGGGGAATGTTTTCAGCTCTTCAATAGAATCCGGAGCAATGAACCTTCCTGGGAGCTGCTCGTGGATGTTACAGAGCGTTGGAATGGTTTGGGATCTTAAGGAGAATCAAGTTNAGAAATCCCACCCAGTGCCACCCCCTGCCATGGGCAGGGACACCTCCCACTGTCCCAGGCTGCTCCAACCTGGCCTTGGACACTCCCAGGGATGGGGCAGCCACAGCTTCTCTGGGAATCTCTGCCAGGGCCTCAGGACACAAGGAATGGCTTCCCACTGCCAGAGGGTTGGATGAGATATTGGGATGGGATTCTTCCCTTTGAAGGTGGGGAGGGGCTGGGATGGATTTTCCATGGCAGGGATGGCACTGGATGATCTTTAAGGTCCTTCCAACGCAACTATTCCAGAATTCCAGGGTTTTATTCCCAATTTAATCAGTACCAGAGAACAAACATTTTTAACCACCCGGTCCCATTCCCTGCCATGGGCAGGGACACCTTCCACTATCCCAGATTGTCCACTCTGGCCTTGGACACTCCCAGGGATGCGGCAGCCACAGCTTCTCTGGGCAACCTGTGCCAGAGCCACCCCACCCTCACAGGGAGGAATTTCTTCCTTATATCCAATCCAAACCAACCATCCATCAGTTTAAAACAACACCCCTTGCCCTGGCATTCCATGTCCTTACAAAAGGCTGTGATGAACCCCTGGCTGTCTCTCAGCTGGCACAGACAACTCCTCTCCTCTCAGATCCCTCTGTCCCCACATCCACAGCTCAGGAAATCACAGGTTTACAGGTTATTCTGAGTTGGGATGGACCCACAGGATCATCGAGTCCAACTCCCAAGAAAACCCAGGGATCAGCCCCACAACCCTGGAACCACGGGCACCACGCTCCATCCATCCAAACCTCCCACCATCCAGCCCATGGCACTGAGCTCCTCATCCAGTCTGACCTTAAACACCTCCAGGGATGGCGACTCCACCCCCTCCCTGGGCAGCCCATTCCACTGAGGGATCACTCTCTCTGGGAAAAAACCTCTTCCTGACATCCAGTCCAATCATCGATGCCCATCCCGGAGCCAGCAGCTTCCACAGAACACAAACGTTACATGAGACTCTTCCTTCAAGATCCATGAACTCAATCCAGCTCCAGCTCCTACATTTCCCCTCCTTTTCTCTTCTCCCCACCTCCTCCATCCCTGGCTCTGGATCCATGTGCTCTCTCAGGCTGGAGAAACCTCAGCTGGTCAATCCTAAAAGCTGCTCATCCTGCCTGGAAAACTCAGAATATTCATTTCACAGAATCTTCTGAGTTGGAAGGGACCCACAAGGATCGTGGAGTCCAACTCTTAAACAGCACCACTGTGATTCCTGGCAGGAATCGAACCCCCAGCCTCCCACATGAGAGGTGGGGACACTCAGCACTGCACTAAAGTGGATTTTCTCATCCTTGGGCTGTAAATTGTTCAGCCAGAACCTGTTTTCCCCACACATGAATTCCTGGGAATTCCCAGGGGGTGAATGACAGAACCCTCAGGCACAACCATCCTCCCTCTGCCAGGGATGAGTTTATTGGGAATGTCTGGATCGATAGAGATTAAAGACATCAAATCCTCACCTCCTGTTAAATCTGGGCTGTAATGTGTTTCCACTCCTTTTTTTTCAAGGAATAAATGTCTGTCTGTTCCCTTCTGCTTTAATTCTTTCTCTCACCACCATCATTAACTCCCAAATCTTGGATCCTGTTTGTGTTTTAAGGCTCAGGCTAAACCCGCATCGATTTGGAGTGCTGGGAAGTCACAAGTTCGAGTCTAAAAGCTCCAGATTTTGGCTCTGATCTGGTCTCCAGCTCTTCTGTTCTTCATTATCAGCTGCTTTATGGGAAGGGAATTACCCTCTGGAAGTGCTGCCCCACTTGAGGCCTTTTAAAAGCTCTATTTTGGAGACAAATCAGAGGCAGACAGTGGGTACAGGACTTATTAGCACTAATTGCCTCCCAGGGTAAGATCAAACATCCAGATCACTAAAATGTCCTGCTCTGTTTTCATAATAACCATTTCATTCCGCGGCCAGAAAGTGCAGGGAACTTTTCCAGACAAAGGTAATGCATGTAAATTGAAAATGTAATGGGATATTGGGACACATTATCCCCAGCAGGGCTGGCAGGGGTGATTAAAGGTATTTCCTTCACAAAGGGAGGATTGTGCTGGTGGAGAGCAGCAAAACAAACCCGTTTTTCTTCTGGGAACACCTGACTGACCCCATGGAATGGTGGAATGTCCCAAGGAAAATTAACTGGTGTGTCCAGTTTGGGAAAATCCAAGTTTTGCTGGTCCAGACGTTGTGACAGCGATTTCTCGGGTTTTCCAATTATCCAGCCTGATGGGAAAACTTATTTTGGTTTGGTTTTATTGAATCCCCGTCTTTAACGTGATGCATTATTTAATTATCCTCTCTGATAACCATCACTGGAAACCAGAAACATCTAGGCAGCTGTTGGGTTGGCTTCTGGACCATCGCAGAGCCAGAAAATGGGAGGTATTTTAGGAATAACCAGGAATCCAGGCAAAATACTCACCGGGAACTCATGGGATCATCTCCAAGACCCAACCCCATCCCAGAGCTGCAGCCCCTCCTTGGGACAGACATTCCCAGGGAGCAGAGAAGGATCTGAGGAGCTTCTCCTTCCATCCCCTCTGTTCTTCCCTCTTCTCCAGCTCGGTATTATCCCATTTTCTGGCGGGGGCACGTGTATTCCCTGCTGTTGGATCTGATCCTGCTGCTGGAAGCGATGTTTCCCCACCTGGCGGCTTTGAAAGCTTCCAGTGAGCACAACACACACAAATAATCCAGGCAGGAGGAGCAGCAGCTGAATCCGGGAGCCCCCGAGGGCCAATTTGCTCCTGTTTTGTTTTCCTTTGCACAGCCTGCTTGGGGTAATCAACTAATTAGGGACTTGTTAATGACCCAGTCCAACCGCTCCCAGGTAAAGTTCTCCTGATTTAGGCTAAATCTCCTTAATTTTTGGCTTTATCCTCTGATCTTTCAGGGTGGATTTGAAGCCAGTTTGGGATTCTGAGCGCTTTATTCCTGTATTTTTGTGCCTGATGTCCCAGAGGCCTTGGGAAAGATCTGCTTGTCCTGGGACAGGTTAAGTGAAATGGGAGAGAAAGGAATCGTGTTGGGAGGGACATAAAAACCACTTTAGTACAGTGGTAAGTGTCCCCACCTGGCGTGTGGGAGACCTGGGTTCAATTCCCACCAGGGAGAGAGTGTTAAGAGTTGGACTCGATGATTCTTGTGGGTCCCTTCCAACTCAAAATATTCTGTGATTCTGTGAAAACCAGCAGAAAGCTCAGCCCTGGTATCCAGCTCTGCAGATTCCCTCTGTATTTCCCAAGGAATATTAAAGCCTCTGTTTTTCAGCCCTGTGAAATTATCCAGCAGCGTTAAACAAACAAGAACTCCAAATCCTGTGGCTCCAGAGGAAAAGCTCTCCCAAAGCCGGGAGCAAAAGAGAAAAGAAACTCTAAAATATCATTAAAACCCAAAATCTCTTTGCTCTTTCAAGGCTTGATTTGTATTTCCTAGTTTAGGCCAGGACAGGAATAATTCCCTCCCTGTGGAGCTCTGCAGTGGGTTTGCAATTTCCGACTCCCACAGATCCCTGATTTCCATCACCCACTGATCCCTGATTTCCATCACCCAAGATCCCTGATTTCTATCACCCACTGATCCTTAATTTCCAACACCCACTGATCCCTGATTTCCATCACCCACTGATCCCTGATTTCCAACACCCACTGATCCCTGATTTCCATCACTCACTGATCCCTGATTTCCATCACCCACAGATCCCTGATTTCCATCACCCACAGATCCCTGATTTCCATGACCCACTGATCCCTGATTTCCAACACCCACTGATCCCTGATTTCCATCACTCACTGATCCCTGATTTCCATCACCCACAGATCCCTGATTTCCATCACCCACAGATCCCTGATTTCCATGACCCACTGCTCCCTGATTTCCAACATCCACTGATCCTTAATTTCCAACATCCACTGATCCCTAATTTCCATCATCCACAGATCCCTGATTTCCCACACCCACCAATCCCTGATTTCCATCACCCATTGATCCCCTGTTTCCAACACCCACTGATCCCTGATTTCCATCCCCCACTGATCCCCAATTTCCAATTCCCACCAAATCTGTTGTGGATATACCCAATCCCTGAGACAAATCCCATCCCTTGGGATGGAAGGATCAAACCCACAAGGAATCACAATCCTCAGCTCAGTGCAAACATCCTCAGCCTTCCCCATTTTTCCCATTCTGATTTTCTAATTGCCTTGGAGGAGACAAGTTTTACAGGAGGGAATTAAACAAAGAAACCAACCCCCCAAAAATCTGGACTGACCGATTAAAAACAAAAGAAAAAGAGTCAGTTCAGCCAGGGCTCTATGAAAAAAACAACCAAACAAGGGAATTTTGAATGTTATGGATTATCCCAACCACGATGTTGAGCTGGAGACGCCATTAATTGTATTCCCATTTCTGGGGAGCAGCCAAGGCTGGACTGGAAGACAAAGGAGCTGCTTTGTGGAAGTGAAGCTGGTGATGCAAATTATCCCAATGCCAGAGTGATTAACCAGGATGCTGAGGACTCCAAGAATTATTTGACCTTTCGCTGCAGTTTTAGCATTAAAAAAGCTGTTTCTGAGGCAGCAGAGCTGGAAAGGAGGTGCCTGAAGTGGGGCAGCTTTGAAAGGGCAGCAAAATGAATTTGGGGAGGAGTTGAGAAGGACGTGGATATCAAAACAAAGAAGAGAAGATGCCTCTGAGTACTCAGGGAATGGTTTGGATGGAGCTCTTCCAGCTCCTCAGTGTTCCCAGCCAGGAAAAGAAGCAGCACAACTGGATGGGATTTAAGGTCCTTCCTACCCAAACCATTCCAGAATTCCAGGATTTTATTGCCTATTTAATCAGCACCAAAGAACAAACATTTTAAATCACCCAGTCCCACTCCTTCCACGGGCAGGAAGAGCTCCCACTGTCCCATCTTGTCCAACTTGGCCTTGGACACTCCCAGGGATGGGGCAGCCACAGCTTCTCTGGGCATCTGTTCCAGGGCCTCATCCCCCTCCCAGTCAGGAATTCCTTCCCAGTTTCTCATCTTCCCAACATCTAATACATGAGCAGCCATAAATAACAAACAAAGCAGCCAAAAATAGAAATCCCTTAGTCATGGAGCAGCAAGGAACACACGTTTCATGGAAATAGCTACATTTTTTCTGCCTTTTACGTTATTTTAATTTGATTATCTCTGTTGATTAACCTCTTCCCTGGGAGCTGGAGATGAATCCCAGCAGCGCATCCTGAGCAAAGGCAGGAAACCAGCCCTGTCCTCACCTGACCTGGGCACACAAACCTGCAGATTTCTTCTTGGGAGTCTTAATTACCCTCAAGGATTCCAGGTTACAAGGGGAGGGGGTTGTTTGTCTTTGAATGTTTAAAATTTATTTTTTTTAATTTCTTTAGTTTTCCCTGCTCACAAATCCTCCTTCCTGGTGTATTTTAACATCAGTTTAATCCTAAAAGTGCTTTGGGCCCAGGTGAGGGGCAGGAGACACAAGTTGGAGGAATGAGCTGCAGTTTTCGTGGTGGCCAAGGGAGGGAAAACCTTCCCTGCAAACGTGAAACCCTTCCTCAACTCTGATGTTTCTGCTCCCAAATGAAGAGACTCTGATTGATGTGTCCAAATTATTCTTTTCAGGTGCTTCCAGAAGCACCTGTGATGCAGCAAGGCCCAAAAAATTCTGCTACATCAGGAGAGTTAAATAGTCTCTTTACTTGGAAGTGTCCCAGGAAAATGAGCAGCCTTTGAAATTTTACTGCTGCAAAGAGATGAGTTCCTTTCTTTAATTCTCCCCCAAACAATCTGGATAATACTTGTTTGGTTCAGGTTTTTTTTTAATAAGGACACCAAGTTGTCTGGTTACATTTCCTGCTCGCTGCAGGGGAAAAATACGTTTTTAATTTGCAAACCATCCCTCTTGAACAAAACATGGATGCAAAGGCCAGTTAAACTCCTTCGGAAATAAACCCCAGATTATTGTCAACTCCTCATTGCCACAGTCGTTTGGGAGGGATATTCTTTCTCCTCCTTTTTTGCTGCAGAGCCTTTCTTTCTGTGGTGAGTTATGAGGGTTCTTTGCAGGGTGTTTTACGAGATAAATGAACAGTCCTGAATCTGCTGCAACATTTTAGTTGAGTCATTTGCGAGCAGGCAGCACATTCAGCTCTGGGCGATGTCTTTCAAACCAAATTGTCATGAATCAGGGGCTGGGCTGTCACCCAGCTGCTGTTTATGGGGTATTTCACCCCCTTTTCATGACACAGAGCCCACAAAACGTCTTTAGCTCTTCATTTCCACCTTCTCACAGCAGCTTCTCGTGCACCAGGAATGCTGGAACCATGAAGGTGGGAATGCACCTCCAAGATCATCAAGTCCAACCTTGAGGGACAAGGTTGAGACAAGACAAGGTGAATTTTCCTGCTGGGAGAGAGTCAAAGGTGGGAAGGGTCTCTTGGAGTATCGATGGCAGGAGGGAAGAGCCTCCAAAAACCTCCTGAACTTTCTCCATCCTCCTCAAAGCTTCTGCCTCCTCTCATGTGTGGGAGCTCCGTGCTGAGGGTGGAGAAATCCCAGGAATTGGTACCAGGGACAGAGGGAGAGGACACACTCCCAAGCTGTGCCAGGGGAGGTTTAGGCTGGATGTTGGGAAGAACTTTGTCCCAGAGAGAGTGATTTCCCAAAGGAATGGGCTGCCCAGGGAGGTGGTGGAGTGACTGTCCCTGGAGGTGTTTAAAAACCCCCTGGGTATGGCACTGAGTGCCAGGGTTTGGTGGGAGATGGTGTTGGGTCATGGGTTGGGCTTGATGATCTCCAAAGTCTTTTCCTGCCTAATTCATTCTGGGATTCTGGGATTTGGGGATCCTGCCTGGCCAGAACCCGTGTGTGAGTGACTGACACCCACGTCTGAGGGGTGGCACAGGGAGGGACAAGTCTGTGCTCTGGCTGGTGCTGCCAGGAAGAGCCAAACCCTCTCATTCCAACCAGGATGTGCCCTGGGAATTGTTGGATCAGCTGCTCAGTGACATGATTTCCTGGGATGTCCCTTTGGCAGAGCTGCCCTTCCAAAACTTCTCTGATATTGGGCCACCAGGAAACAGCAAATCCAAACCCAAACCATCCCTGGTTTATGATCCTGTTATGGTTTAGTGGGAATAAAACCATTCCAGAAGATCTGGTGGTTTATCCAGCTGTGGGAGAAAAACCATCTTCAGTTCATCTCAAAGGCGCCAACAAGTCACACCAGGATACCTTTGGCAAACAGGCACCATCCTGCTCTTCTCAGCCCAATTTTCCTTTCTAATCCCAGACTTCCAAAGCTGGATCTCAGCACTGGGGCTGAAGAGTTTTACAACTTCCTAAAAACCACTGGGGCAACACACACACAAAAAAAATAAACAAATCCCCTGTTTGTGTCAATAAAGTGAATTTTTAACCCAAGAATTGTGTCCCAGCAGCAGCCACTGCTGCCCTCTGGGATGTGATGTGTCCTCAGGAATAAACTGGGAATAAAATCCCAAGAAAATCCATTCTCAGGGTGATTCTGCAGCCAAAAAATCTTGTTGAAGACTTGACTAAAATTTTTTTTGCATGAAAATGAGATTTTGAGCTGAAGTTGAGGGGAGTGTTTGCTCTCCCTTGGAAGACTTCTCATTATTCCAACTTGGCATCAAGATTTTTAAGGACATGGATCAAACCAGGAAGAACAGGAGGGAATCTATGTGATGACCTGGAATTCTTGGATTAAAGCTGCATAAATAACTCATGTTTCACTTCACTGACCAAAACCACCCAAACAGGGGGAAAAAAATGTTCTTTTTGATTTCATTTTTCTTTTTTTAAAAAAAAAAACCCAGCTTGGTGTAATGAGCTCTTCAACAACATTTCTTTCAGGTCAAATGAAATATTCTTTATTGTCTGCAGTGAATTATTGAATTTCACTTTCAAATTGCGGCTTCCTTTTGTCTGCCCTTTGTTTTCTCGTGTAGAAATGGGAGGTTCTTGGCCAGCCACTCAAAATATTGGTTCCAAAAGACTGGAAAATGGGAAGTTTCATCTTTCTTTTTCCACTGAAACGAATTTAACACAAATGTGCAAATGCAATAAATCATTCCAATCCCTTAATTGTTTAGCAAACCAAACACTGGAGTGATGCATTTATTTCTCTTTGTTCTCTGCCTTCTTTTTTTTTGCCTGTTCTCTGTTAAATTTTGTAATTATTTGTGTTTCTAGATGAAAGGCTTCACCTCAGGCTGAGCAGCCTGGAGGAGTGATAAAAAACCAGGACAAACAGCAGGTTCCCATCCCGTGATTCCTGAATATTCCTTTGTTTAATCTTCGCTGGAACTGCCCCAGAATGAACATCCTTCTCCAACCCAACAATTCCTCGTGGGACAATTCCACCCTNGAAAATGAGATTTTGAGCTGAAGTTGAGGGGAGTGTTTGCTCTCCCTTGGAAGACTTCTCATTATTCCAACTTGGCATCAAGATTTTTAAGGACATGGATCAAACCAGGAAGAACAGGAGGGAATCTATGTGATGACCTGGAATTCTTGGATTAAAGCTGCATAAATAACTCATGTTTCACTTCACTGACCAAAACCACCCAAACAGGGGGAAAAAAATGTTCTTTTTGATTTCATTTTTCTTTTTTTAAAAAAAAAAACCCAGCTTGGTGTAATGAGCTCTTCAACAACATTTCTTTCAGGTCAAATGAAATATTCTTTATTGTCTGCAGTGAATTATTGAATTTCACTTTCAAATTGCGGCTTCCTTTTGTCTGCCCTTTGTTTTCTCGTGTAGAAATGGGAGGTTCTTGGCCAGCCACTCAAAATATTGGTTCCAAAAGACTGGAAAATGGGAAGTTTCATCTTTCTTTTTCCACTGAAACGAATTTAACACAAATGTGCAAATGCAATAAATCATTCCAATCCCTTAATTGTTTAGCAAACCAAACACTGGAGTGATGCATTTATTTCTCTTTGTTCTCTGCCTTCCTTTTTTTTGCCTGTTCTCTGTAAAATTTTGTAATTATTTGTGTTTCTAGATGAAAGGCTTCACCTCAGGCTGAGCAGCCTGGAGGAGTGATAAAAAACCAGGACAAACAGCAGGTTCCCATCCCGTGATTCCTGAATATTCCTTTGTTTAATCTTCGCTGGAACTGCCCCAGAATGAACATCCTTCTCCTCCAACCCAACAATTCCTCGAATTTAAAGCCTTTCCTCAAGCCCAGCTTGGATTAAAATCTCTTCCCTGCAGAGACTTGATGGCACCAAAAATTTTTTTAAAAAAGCGTTTTTAGGCCCAAACTCAGTGAGGTCACTTGGTGTGTGACAAAATTCCGTGTATTTGCTTGGAATGCTGATGGGGTTCGTGTTTATTCCTGGCTTTGGTCACATCCCCAGAACTCAGGAAGGGTTTGGACAGGGTGGGATTGTCGAGGTGTCCTGGACAGGGCCAGGATGAGCCTTGGGGGATATTCTGGGGGTCTGTGGGGGAATTTTGACTGAGTGCGGCCCCTTCTCTTGATCCCTTCAGGAGAATCCATATTCCCAGCAGATTTATGGCCCTGCCTGTGCAAATCTGTCACCAGATCATCGTGTCCCTTCTGTCCCCAGAGCCTCCACCCCTCGGGTGACAAAGCTCTGCCTTGTAGGACTGAAATGAAACCCAGACCACCATGGTTTATCACCCTGGTTCTTCAAGTGACTCAAACAAATCATTTCCCTTCTCATCCAGGTGGGAATCCAGCTGGAAAAGTCCCTCCCAAGCCCATCACAGAGGAGGAGCCACAGCTCCCAGCTGAGTTTTCCTGAGGGAAATCAAACCCAAACGAAAATTGCAAACCACCATCAGGCCCTAAGAAACGTTTCCAACTTGTTGGAACCAGGAGAGAAGACTGACAATGACACCAGCTGGGCTATCACTTAGTTTTTTATTGATTTATTGATGTATTTATCATTTTTTTCCCTGTTAACTCTTGGTGAATCTCAGGCCCTGCACGTGCTGTGAAATTTTGATATTCTGAGCATATGTGTTGGATGAAGGGATTGATGAGCTGAGAGAAGCTGCAACATGCTCCTCATCTCGATGAGAAGTCACATTGGGTTTGATATCTCTGGGGCCCTCAAATATCTCTGGGACTCTCAAATATCTCTGGGGCCCTCACATTTCTCTGGGACCCTCAAATATCTGTGGGGGCCTCAAATGTCTCTGGAACCCTTAAATATCTCTGTGATTCTCAAGTATCTCTGGGACCTTAAAATGTCTCTGGGACCTTCAAATATCTTTGGGACCCTCACGTTTCTCTGGGATCCTCAAATATCTCTGGGACTCTTAAATATCTCGGGGATTCTCAATTTTTTCTGGGCCCTTCTGATATTTCTGGGACCCTCAGAGATCTCTGAGATGCTCAAATATCTCTGGGACCTTCTGATGCCTCTGGGACCCTGAAATATCTCTGGGACACTCAAATATCTCTGGGGTCCTCATTTATCTCTGGGTTCCTCACACATCTCTGGGATCTCCATGTACCTCTGGGACCCTCAAATATCTCTGGGATCCTCGTGTCTCTCTCACCTTGAGGCGCAACCAACCCAACCCAGTCCTTCCCTCCAGTGGGAGGTGTCCCTGCCCATGGCAGGGGTGGCACCTGATGGACTTTAAGGTCCCTTCCCACCCAAACAATTCCATAATTCTGTGATTCCTTGACAAAATCAAGAGGATTTCAAGGCCTGTGGATGTGGCTCCTGGGGACACGGGTTCGTGTGGCCTTGGCAGAGCTGGGGGAAGGGGTTGGTGATGGTCCCAGAGAGCTTTTCCAACCCGGACAATTCTGTGATTCCATGATCAGGGAATCCTGGGAATCCTGTCCCTCACTAACCCTCATCTCCTGGTGGGATTTTTTTCCAAGACAAGTGGATTTCTCTGTCTCCTTCCCAAAGAATGAGAAAATTCAGGTGGAGAGCAGGAAAAATTCCTGCCTGTGCCCAGCCAGGATCAGTCACGGATCAGGAACTGAACCCAAATCTGCTGCATGTAATTATTAAAAAAGAGTTAATAGTCACTAATAGTTTCCCTAACTCGTCTAATGAATTGTGTGGTGCCACATAAGAGGGAGGGAGTTGATTCCTGGTTCCTGGAGCAGCCTGTGCATCCAAGCATGAGATTTGATTGTGTTTAGCTCAGCTCCCAACCCTAATAATGGGAAAATCCATATTTAACTCCCTGTTTCTGGGGAGACTTGTCACAGCTCCTTCCTCTGAGCCGCTCCTTTGTTCTCCGGTTTTATGTTCAACCAAATGTTCAGTGGTTGGGATTTTTTTTCCTTTCTGTGATTCCTCTGTTCTCTGGCCTCCAAACTTCAGGAATATTTTTATTTGAAGGAACCCCCTGGATCATAATTCCACGCCCCTGGATCAGTGTTCATCCAGCTCATGGAATTAAACCCACAACAACTACTCTGAAACACGGGAAATGGTGTGTTTGGAGTGAGAGGATGTTTTTTAATTAGAAAGGATTCATTAAAAAGAGGATTTTTTTTTTAATTAAAAACATCCCAGTTTGGTTCACACACACGTGAGGAAAATCCTGAATCCACCTGGGAATATCCACCTGAGGCTGGGGATGGATCCAATTTCAGGGCACAACTGGGAATCCGGTGCACAAAAAAAAAACCCAACCAGGGATGAGCAAGTGGAAAAGGCCCAGATGGGGAAAGAGCAGAAATCCCAGAATCCTTCAGGTTGGAAAATCACCCTGACATCAACAATCCAAGGAAATTTGAAAACCTGCCGCATCCACGGGCAAGGAATTTTTAACCCGTTAATTCCATGGGCAGGGATTTTATACCTTGGTTTAAAGGCATAAGGTTTAAGAGATTATAAAGTTTTAAGGGATCTTCCAACCTGCCAATTCCATGGGGTGTCTCCATTAAAATCTTGTTTAAACTCAACCAGCCGTTTGTTCTTCTAACGAGACGATGGGTTAAAACACCCAGAGCAAAAATATTTCTGCTCTGCGAAACTGATGCAAACGAAGCTGCAGCAACAGATTGAGGCCTTTCCCCTCTGGAAAACTCTTGAAGACGTTCCCAGGAAACAGGGGAAGAGCTTCAAACACCAGCACAGGGAGGAAATGAAAGGAAATTCAAGGTTTTCCCCAACAGAGCTGCTTTGAAGGGACCTGTGGCCGCAAGAGATGAAGGGAAAAGGCACCAAGAAACCACCAGGTGGAAACCCCAGGTGAGGACGAAGGAATTTTTGATCGTAATATTGGAATTAAACCCTTCAGTGGAGTGTTTAATTAGGGTTGTTTAGATTTCGTGAGTGGGTTCATTCCAGAGGGATTCCAGTCTGGACACGGGGATTTTTAGCAGGTTTTTCCCTCGGGTGTTTCTGTTCCAGGAATTAATTCAGGTGGGATGTGAGGGGACTTCTGGGGCTCCTGCTTGGCTCAGAGCCTGGACTTGGCAAGATTGTGACATGATTCCAGCACAATAAAAAATAATCACTCAAGCACCTGTTCCAGGGCCCATCTGGCTCTGGGGAATAATGGGAGAGATGAGGAATGGAGGACTGGGAAGGACATTCCAGCCCACTGCACCCTGAGGAGCATTAACAGCGTTTTATGAATCTACCCAAATTTATTTTAATATTAAATACATTTCCTCATCTCTGCTGCTGGGGGTGGGTGGTTGTTCCACAGCCCCCTTCTCATTTTTTGGTTTATTTGGGTTTTTTGGGGGGGAGGAAGAAAGTCTGTCCTGGATTTTCTCTGCCACCCCCAGGGCTGCCCTGCAATGTTATGATGGAGTTGGGTTTGTCTTGCACAGCTGGAAACAGCTGGAATTGCTCTTTAGTTTTTTTGCTAAGACCTTTAAGAGAGGAGGCAGATGCTGGGAAAGCTCTTGGTGTGAGTTCATGGAATCCTGGAATATCCTGAGCTGGAAGGACTCCACAGGGTTCATTGATCCAGCCAAAATCCCAACCCCGTCCCTGAGGGTTTTCCTAACATTCCTGGAGCTCTGGAAGCTTCAGGGTTCCCTGTTCAGTGTCCAGCCACCCTCTGGATGAAGAACCTGAGATCCACCCTAATAGTCCACCTAAATCCATTCCCCAACCCCCCAGAGGCCTGAATTCACACCAAAGAGGGAAATAAACTCACCCCTGATAAAAATATGGATTTTTTCCCCCCCTCTCCTCACCCTTGTGGAAGGGGAGGAACAATTAACATCCAAATTTATCCAACCACTGCCACAATTTGTTTATTTGAACAGCAACTCCCTCACACAAGTTGGAGTTAAAATGGACCTTGAGGACATTGAATATTCACAATATTTCAGGTCATCTTCACCCTCAACAGGACACTGAATATTTGCAATATTTCTGGTAAGTTCATACTTAACAAGACCTTGAGGACATTGAATATTCACAATATTTCAGGTCATATTGACCCTCAAAAAGACCTTGAGGACATTGAATATTTGCAATAGTTCAGGTCATGTTGACCCTCAACAGGACATTGAATATTCACAATAGTTCAGGTCATGTTGACCAGTTTGTGTTTCATATTCCATGGAATATTCTACATTCCTGAGGTGGGTTTGCCTGGAATTTCAGAAGTTTCCTTGCACCTCCAGCAGCAGCACAGGTGGAGGGAGGAGAGGAGAACAGATTTTTGACGAACACTTTTGGCAGGAATTGGGGACGAGCTTTGGCTCAGCTCTTATTTGACCACCTGAAAACAACTCGAACGTTGCCATGTTTGAACAAAAAATACCCCAAATAGTTCCAGGAATTCATCTCTGAGAGAAGAGAAATGGGGCCAAGTCTTCTCAGGAGAGAAGACAGAGCTCTGCAGAAAAGCAAATCAGCTCCAATGAGCTGGGAACAGAATGGGGAATAAACCCCAGCAACAAACCCAAATCCTGCTGCAATTCCTGCCCTGGAGCAGCTGGACCACGACCCCTCTGCCCCACGATCCCAGCCCTTGCCAGGGCTTTGAATTTGGGATGAGGGAGATCCCCAAAAAGCTGGAAGCACATCCCAAACAGTTCCCTGGGTGAACTGGAGATAAGTGAGATCCTAAAAATCTGGAAGCACACCCCAAACAGATCCCCTGGGAGAACTGGAGATGAGATCCTCTAAAAAGCTGGAAGCACATCCCAAACCCATCCCCTGGATGAATTGGAGATGAGATCCCAAGAAAAGCAGGAAGCATATCCCAAACTCGTTCCCTGGGAGGATTGGAGATGAGTGACACCCCTTAAAAATGGGAAGCACATCCCAAACAGGATTCCTGGGAGAACTGGAGATGAGATCCCAAGAAAAGCTGGAAGCACATCCCAAACAGGTCCCCTGGGAGAACTGGAGATGAATGAAATCCCCTAAAAAGCTGGAAGCATGTCCCAAACAAGTTCCCTGGGAAAATTGGAGATGAGATCCCAAGAAAGCCGGAAGCACATCCCAAACAGGTCTCCTGGGTGAACTGGAGATGAGTGACTCCCAAAAAAAGTTGGAAGTACATCCCAAACTGGTCCTCCAGGAGAATTGCAGATGAGATCCCTCAAAAAGCTGGAAGAACATCCCAACCAGCTCCACCTGGAGCTCCACGCCTTGACTTCCATGATGTGACTCCCTGAGGAGTTCCTGGCCATGGGGACGAGCAGGTCCCTCCAGCCAAGGCTTCTCCAGAGCTCCAAATTACCAAGTTTTTTTCCCTCCCATCCTTCTGATAAAGATTTATGAACAAACAAAGGAAACTCTGAATCGTTGAGGTTGGAAAAGTTGTTTAAGATCCTCAACTCCAATGGTTCCCTCATGTCGCATCCACAGGGATTGGAATTCCCTCCAGGGATGGGGCTCTGGGCACCTTTTCCATGAAGGAATTTTCCCAACCTGATCCTCCCCTGGTGCCTCTTGAGGCCGTTTTTTCTCATCCTTTTTTCCCTGGAAGCAGAATTCCCACCCGGAATTCTCCTCCTGTCAGGGAGTTGAATTTTCCTTCAAAACCGACCCGTTTCCATCCCAATTCCACATCCCAGGAAGACCCAACATCCCCCAGCCTTAATTAATACAAACCCCTATAATTCAATATTCAATATATTAAATATCTATTTATTAATTACATCAGTTGGATTAATTATATTAATTACATTAAATATTTATTTATTTATTGTCATAGTATTGATAAGGTTGGCAAAGACCTTGAAGATCATCCAGTCCAACCTAATTTACATTAAATATCATTTATATTAAACCAGATTGTCCAACCTAATTTATATTAAATATATTAATGTATTAAACATATTCAACTCTACACATCCACCTCTCAAACTGGATTTGCCAACAGATTTCCAAGGAAAACAAGGAGAGGAGGGAGGAGAAGGAACACAACCCCCCACAACCCTTAATTATGTCATTTTAATTATGTTTTTTTAATGAGCAGAGCTATTCTCGTCAAGGAATTGTTCAATTTGCAGATGCAACACATTTGCAAGAACCGATTGGGTCAAGTTTTTTGTGTCCAACAAAGCGAAATTATCACATTTTTAGGGAGAGGGGGGGAGAAGTTGTTTTGTTTTCTCCATGGGAAAATCAGAGATAAAATTGTTGGTCACGGGGGCCACACAATTTAATGATGGGAAATGTTTTCCTGAGATATTCAGAACAGAAAACAAAGAAAAACCACAAAACCCAACGGTGTGAAACACAAAAGAGAAGAATCCGGATTTCCTGGGGTCCAAAATGGTGTTTTATGGGAGGTTTCAAGTTTCAATTTTTTAATTTCTTTGCAAATTAAGGGTCTCATTCAAATAGTGAAAAATGGACTCTTGCTGTGTGGGAACAACAAAAGAAAATGCTGGAACGTCTTCAGACTTTTGTGTTTCATCCCTGAGGAGTTTTTATAACCAGATGATCCACTGGTTTCTTAGCTGACAGTATGATTTGAAATATATAAATATAAATATAAATATAAATATAAATATATGAGGACTTCTTCCCTGTCTGAATCCCAGGAAGAGCTGAAGCCCCCAAGTTCTGTTTCCCCTCCCCTCAGTATAAATGAGAAACCATTAATTTCTTCCATTTTCTCTCCCAAAATCCCCCAGTTGAAGTGGGTTGTTCTGATATTTCTTGCTTTAAATAACCTGATTTCAGGTTGTCTCCAAATCAAATCATGTCCTTGTTCCTGGCAGGATTCCAGGGTGAAATTAGCTCCATCCATCTGATGGAACTGGGAGTTAATGGGCAGCAAGGGCTGCTCTGGAACCTCTGCAATCTTTTAAATGTTTAATCAAGGAGCAAAATTAGGATTTTGAAACCCATCGCTGCCAGAATTGGGTTTTTTTCCTCAGTAAGGAAGTAAAAAATGAACCTTCCCCACCTCCCCATGATCCCAGTGTTCCACTTCTCACATTCAGCTCCACCCTTCCCTCACAGCTCTGCTCCAAGACTTGAAGACTTTAAGGATTTTTTCAGGATAAATCAAAACAAAAGGGATTTTTTCCACCATTTTTGGGGGTGAAATGCAGAGACACAAAGGGTGGGATTCACCTCCTTTAACAGGACACCTCTGAACGTTGAATGTCTGCTCTGAGTCACCTGGACTCAGCCACAAACACACCTAAACCTGCCCAGAAAAGGGGGGGAACCAGCCCAGGGTTGATCCTCAGGTGCCTGAGCTGTCTGTGCCACCGTCACAGACCCGTCTCTCCTCACAGGGTCACAGGTTATTCTGAGCTGGGAGGGACCCACAGGATCATCGAGTCCAACTCCCAAGTGAACACCCACCCAGAGATTGAAGCCACAGCCCTGGAGCCACGGGCACCACGCTCCATCCATCCAAACCTCCCACCATCCAGCCCATGGCACTGAGCTCCTCATCCAGTCTGACCTTAAACACCTCCAGGGATGGCGACTCCACCCCCTCCCTGGGCAGCCCATTCCACTGAGGGATCACTCTCTCTGGGAAAAGAGCGTTCCCAGGCCTATCCCAGGCTAAAGCAAAGCCTAATTTGGATTTATCCCTCCAGCACATTGTGGATTTACACCTCAGCCCACAGGGAGAGGAACCCTTTCACTGCCGGGTGGTTCCGGCTCCAGAGCATCTGCAAAGGTCACCGAGTCCCCGTGCCAAGGCTGCAAAGAGCAGCTTGGCCCTTTCATCTGTCACCTCTGCTTTATATCCCCTGTCAGTTCCTGGCATTCCAGCCCAAAATAACTCCCTCCACCTCTGCTTCCAGCCTCCAGCCCATCAGGCTCTTCCTGCCCTGTCGCCTCCGATTCCCCCGTGTCACATCATGGCCTTGGCAGGACGTGACAGGCTGAGGCTTCCTGAGCCAGGGAAACCGGGATTGTGGAGCAGGAGGGAGAAAAGCAGAGGACAGGGTGGGTCAGGAGAGCGGTTAAACATGGATCTGTGCTCCAAACTCACGGGGGATGTGGTTCCTTTCAGCCCCAGGCAAAGTGTTTTCCAGCTCGGCGTCATTGGAGTGTTTTCCAACTACAAAGGAGCTTCTTGTGCCCTGGGATTGAGGAGGAGGAGTCCAAGAGAACAGATTCTATGGGTTGAGGTGGGTGCAGCTGCAAGGAACGGGATCGCCCCGAATCCTGCACAATGTTTGTGTCACCAGAGACTCTCGAGGGTTAAAGCTGATCCTGGAAGGAATTTTTTGTGCCCAGCTGAATGACAGAGTGAGGTGGGCAGAGGATTCAGCCTCCCATGGAAGCACTTGTAACTCTGAGAGCTTCTTAGGGAATTGCCTTGGCCCATTCCATGGAGAGCCAGTGGGGTGGGAATATAAAGAGATGGTGGAATTCCTGAACTTCCTCCAAGGAGGGTAGATTTCGATGGGATATTGCGAAGGAATTGTTCCCTGAAGGGTGGGGATGGGCTGGGATGGAATTCCCAGAGAAGCTGTGGCTGCTCCATCCCTGGAAGTGTCCAAGGCCAGGTTGGAGCAGCCTGGGACAGTGGGAAGTGTCCCTGCCCATGGCAGGGGTGGCACTGGATGATCCCTAAAATCTCTTCCCACCCAAACCATTCCAGGTTTCCCAGGTCTCTCCTGCTTTACTCCAGGCTGAAAGGGGCAGTTTACATTCCTTGGGCTGAGCAAAAGACCTCAAATCTGTCCTTAAATATTTTGGAAGGACCCCAAAGCTCCAGAACCCTCCCTGTAGACACACTCAGTTCACCCTCATTAAAGCCTGTCACTGCTAATTACTAACCATGGCAATATCACACACGTGTAAAAATCCAGGGCTTAGAAACCTTGGGAGGAATTTTATCTGGGAGCTGCTCCTGGATGCCCTTGGCCAACGCCATTGCTGTGGTTCAGAGAGCTGGAAAGGGGAATGCTTGTTCTTCTCTTGGCACACACGTCACGGGGCTGCATTTCTGAGGTGCCCACGGGCAGCTCCTCAGCTGATGGGAGGTGACAGCCACCTTCAAAGCCAGGTGATCACCCGCCCTTGAGGAGCCAGAGCAAGGATGTATCATTGCTTTGGCTTGGAAATGTCAGATAGAAAAGGGAAAAGAGATTAAAAACCTCCAGGTTTTTTGTAAGGGTTCTTTTTTTTTTTTCCCTTCCCTGGGTGGGCAGTGGTTGGCTGGGATGGAATTCCCAGGGAAGCTGTGGCTGCTCCATCGCTGGAAGTGTCCCAAGGTGAGGCTGGAGTAACCTGGGATAGTGGGAGGTGTCCCTGCCCATGGCAGGGGTGGCACTGGATGATTCCAGGTCCCTTCCCAGCCAAACCACTCCAGGATTCCATCCTTCACACCCAGCTCATCGTTCCCCCACACTCAGCTCTTTACCAACAGTGCCCGTCCTGGTGCCTCAGAAACACAACTTGGATTTCACTTCCACATTTCCACTTCAGAAACCCTGAGCTCAGCACAGCATAAAAGGGATAATTATCATTTCAGGCAAAAATAATTGTTCGTTTGACGGGGTGTGTTGGGCTCTGACAGTTCCCAGACTCCTCTGAAAGGGATTTCAGGGACACCCCCATCAAATCCCAGAGTGTTTGTTTTTCTCTCCCTGTGCTGGAGGGCAGAAGGGCCAAGCTGAAGCAAGAAGAGGAAAAATCAACTTTTAAAATCCATTACCAAGCAGGTTTTGATTTTCAGAGCAGGCAAGTGTGGGAACAGTCCTTTTTTCACCAGGACAATGGGAGCTAAAATCATTCCAGGAGAGCAGCGATCACACAAACACAGGGATGGCTCCCCCTGGCAGGAGCTGAGTGTTTCCCTTTCCCCTTAAACCCTCTCGTGTCCAAAGTCTGCCCTGAGGAACAGCTTCACTCTCCTTTATCCCAGAATTTTGGTGGGAATGATGTGCTGGGCATCTGCAGAACTGGCTTAGGAGGAAAATGTGGGAATGGCCCTTGGAATGTCCTGTTCAAAGGGCTCCTTCCAGTCACAGAATCACAGAATCACGAATATTATTAGTCGGAAGGGACCCACAAGGATCATCTAGTCCAACTCACCATCTAACACCTGTACAGAGACCAAGAGCACATCGCAGAGCGTAACACCAACCTAGATCCCTCACAGTCTAGCAGGCCACTCCGAGCCGGAAGGGACCCAGGGTCATCCAGCCCTACACCCCCCAGCTAGACCATGTCACTGAGCTCCTCGTCCAGTCTTCTCTTAAACACCTCCAGGGATGGCGACTCCACCACTTCCCTGGGCAGTCCATTCCAATATGCAATTACTCTCTCTGTGAAAAACCGCTTCCTAACGTTAAGATTGAACCTCCCCTGGCGTAGCTTGAGGCCGTGCCCTCTCGTTCTGGTGTCGTCAGCCTGGAAGAAGAGGTCTACACCCATCTGGCTGCAACCTCCCCGCAGGTAGTTGTA
>WEKX01005679.1:0-34015 GCA_013390025.1 Pitta sordida | reverse complement strand
CCCTCCTTCCCTCCTTCCCTCCTTCCCTCCTTCCCTCCTTCCCTCCTTCCCTCCTTAAAACACAACAATTTATTAAATTCACCTTTTTTTTAAATCATAAAAACTCCTCAAACTTTTCTTTTTAAATAACTCCAGACCCCCTGGACTCTTGACTTTAAACTTCAGTCCTTCTGAGCCCAAACCACCACAACTCCTCCAAGGAAACAAATTATTTTAGAGTTCAAGGCTTTCAATAAATTAATTAAAAGTCCACAATGGGAATCCTTGGATTTTCCCAACCTGTTTTTTCCCTAGAGGAGGGTTCAAAATCACTTTGACCATCCCAGGCTGCATTTATTCCAGTAAATCCAACACAGGATGTAAAACCAGCCCCACCAGACAGAACAAGCAGGGGGAAAAAAAAAAATCATTAATATTTCAGCTCTGTGCTTGGAAATCCCTTGGCTGATGTATTCACATCCCACAGGGATAATGAAATCCCTCCTTTTGCACTGGCCCTGAGCGATCTTTGATTGCGGAGAAGGAATTCAGTGTAATTAAAGAGCTTGTTAAACATCAGTCGCTCGAGACAAACGTTTCCCAACCTGCAGCTCCACATCAGTTACCAGGAGGAAAATGAAAAGCAGCGATTCAGGAACGTTCCAGAACTTGGGTCTGCAGGATTCCTGGGATTTTGGTGTCCCCAGGGAATGCTCCAGTCAGCAGAGACTGGTCCTGGCTCCGTGTTTCCTTCCGACATCCCTTTCCCTTTCTCCCAGTCCTTCCCACTGTTTCACCACCAAACCTTTCCCTGCTTTTCCTTCCTCGGCCAATTCCTCACCCCAGCCAGACATTCCAGAGGGAAAATCCAGGGATGCTGCAGATGTCAGGCACAGAGAAAAGTCCAGGAGGACCGGGAGGAGCTGGGTTTGCCCTCTGAGAAGAGGCTGGAGAGGCTGAAAATCACAGAATCAGAATTAATAAGGTTGGAAAAGACCATAGAGATCATCGAGTCCAACCTAAACAAAAATATAAACCTGGGTGTGTTTATGTGCACCATTTAATGCACAATTTTATATGCACCATTTTAATGCATCATTTATGGTGGGACCATTCCAAGAAATGCTGGATGGAGACATTTTCCATGAGGGAATTCACTTGAGGCCAAGCCCACGAGCCCAGCACTGAGTTTTCCCTCAGGATCCCTTTTAATCTGGATGAGGCTGAGCCCTGGGAATATCCAGAGGTTCTCAAAATCTTTCCCTGTAAGCATCCAAGGCCAGACTGGATAAATCTGGAGCAACCTGAGATAGCGGAAAGTGACCCTGACCAGGGCAGGGGGTGGCACTGGATGATCCTTAAATTCCCTTCCAACCCAACCCATGCCGGGATTCTTTCATTCCTTTGGTGTCCTTCCAGTTCTCTCCTTGGATTCCATCCCAAACTTCGGCTCCAAGTTTTTTGCTTCCCACTGCAGCCCCCTGGGATGGAGCTGTCCCTTCATGTCCTTTCATGTCCCTTCAAATCCCTGATTTCCAGCAGCGAGTCGCAGTTCCCGGTGCCCTTTTCCCTGGGAATTCCACCGGGACCCTCTTTGTCTTTGCTGTCCAAGGTGCTGAACATTCTTTGTGAGGGGGAAAAAAGTGTCACTGTCACCTTGTGAAGCCACTTCTCACCCAATTCCTGGGAAATCTTTCCCCGGAGACCACAAAATGAGACTCTAAATCCAGTTGTGGAATTTAAGATCAAACTACCCACAAAGGTGAAAAATCTCCCTCCTTTTTTTCCTTCGTTGTCCCAAACACCAAGGAAAAATCAGATTATTTTGCAAACCACCCCAATTAATTAATGAATTCCTTGCCCCCCCCCTCCCAACCTTCAACATTTCTGGAATATCACCAGGAATATGTTAATGTGCCATTTGCTAATTCCTCTCTTTTTTTCCCATCTGGGGACAGCCAGCTCTTCTCCTCGGAGATGTTTTCCATGTACTTGTCAGAATCCTCAGATCTTGAACAACAACGACAAAAAAAAAATAAATAAAGTTTCCTGCCTTTTGCAGGGTTTTCTTCTCTCTTATCCCTGAGTCCTCATGGAAGACAAATCAAGATAAACTGAGCTTTTTTTCCCCCCCAATTAAGCCGGGCCTGTTTTAGCTGCTGCTCACGCTTTATCTCGTCCAGAGATCTGGAGTGAGTTTTTACTGTTATTTTTTTTCCTTCAAGATCTTCTCTTGATCATAATTGGATTCTAAAATTAGCCTAATTCAAATTTATGACTAAAAATTGGTCTTTCTAACCATAGGCTGCTCCGAGGAATAATATCAGGGAATTATTTACCGAGAAAGGAGTGAAGGGGTGAAAGATGTTCCTTTAATTCCTAGTTCTGCTCCCAGAATTCCAAGGCAGGGATTCAGATGCTTGAGATAAATTCAGATTCCTGTGATAAATTCAGATTAATTAATCCACAGCCCTGACAAATCTTCCCTTCTCTAATAAGATGGAGAAGGCAATTAACTGATTTTATAAATCACTGGGAATTTCTCTGGCTCCACGGGATGCAATGGAGGGATCTTGGGATAATGGAATGGGTTGGGTTGGAAAGACCTTGAGGATCATCCAGTGCCACCCCTGCCATGGGCAGGGACACCTCCAACTGTCCCGGGCTGCTCCAGCCTGGCCTTGGACACTTCCAGGGATCCAGGGGCAGCCACAGCTTCTCTGGGAATTCCAGCCCAGCCCATCCCCATCCTCCCAGCCAAGAATTCCTTCCCAATCTCCCATCTGTCCCTGCCCCCTGGCAGTTTGAAGCCATTCCCTGTGTCCTGTCCCTCCAGCCCTTGTCCCCAGTCCCTCTCCAGCTCTCCTGGAGCCCCTTTAGGGTCTGGAAGGGGCTCCAAGGTCTCCCTGGATCCTTCTCCTCTCCAGGTGAACATTCCCAGCTCTTCCAGCCTGGCTTCAGGGCAGAGGGAATTCCATCCCATCTCATCCCCACCCTCCCAGCCAAGAATTCCTTCCCCATATCCCATCCAACCCTCTGGCAGTTTGACCCCATTCCCCCTTGTCCTGTCCCCTTCGAAACAGTCTCTCCGTGTTTCTTGGAGCCCCTTTGGGTCCTGGAACACCACAATCAGGTCACCCCAAAGCTTCTTTTCTCCAGGCTGACCATTCCCAATTTTCCCAGCTTTCCCTCCCAGCAGAGCAAAGACTTTCCTGTTTTTCCTACATTCTTTCTTCAGCATTTATTTACTTTTCTATTTCTCTCCCATTTTTAATTCATTTCTGACCTCGCCATCAGCAAATCCACCCAAACCAGGCTTTAATATCCCAGCAAACTGATACCACTGGGAGCCCTCATACCATTTGTTAGGCTTTTATATTCCATGTAAATAAAATTGATGTGCTCAGAACCAGGGAAAGGTGTTTTTTTTTTCCAAGGGTTTAGTGGAGTTTAAATT
The DNA here is from genome assembly GCA_013390025.1 of Pitta sordida. NCBI lineage: Eukaryota > Metazoa > Chordata > Aves > Passeriformes > Pittidae > Pitta > Pitta sordida. The sequence continues at coordinate 30,579 of WEKX01005679.1, read as the reverse complement.
ATTCTTCGGCCTTGTTCTTCTCAGGGGTGGATTCCACCCAGGGTGAAGCAGCAGGGCCTGGTTAGTGAGGAGATGGATTTCAAACAGCAGCTCCAACTGGTTAATGAGCACTTAAAACTCTCTTATCCTGCTCCAAAACAGCTCCTTGCCTTCAAGTTTTCCAGCAGAGAATCCAGATTTCCTAATTCAGCCTTGGGAGGGGGAATGATGGGAATGACAGGATTTGAGCAGAGCTGGAAGGGCTGAAAGGGGAAAGGAAATCAAAGCTCTGCTGCATTTTCAGGGTGTGACCAACCCTCAGACTCCCCCTCATCCCTCTGGGATCCGAGAGGATCCTTTGGCTGATGGGATGAGGGGGCACATCCAGGTCTTGAGGAATGTTCTGGGAATTTTTGCCTTGACAGGAGCTCAAATCAGAGCCCTGAGCTTTGCTTTGTCCCACATCCTTCCTGGGCAGAGGAAAAAGATTTTCCCCCATCCATGGACAGAGTTGGGATCAGTTGGGATTTATTGCAGGAAAACCAAAAGAATTCAAGGAATTCCACTTCCGAAGGGAAGGGAAGGGAAGGGAAGGGAAGGGAAGGGAAGGGAAGGGAAGGGAATATATATTTACAACTCTCTATTTCTCTATTTCCAAACTCCTCCTTTGCTAATCAGCTCCAGAAAGGCGAAAAATGTCCCATTAATGAGCAACCAAGAGAGACTTTTCCCCAGCTCTTGACAAGGCTAAAGCCATAAATTCCCTGAATGAACTGGAGAGGAGTTATGGATGCAGGGAGGAATTCAGCCAGGAATGAATTAAAGGGATTCAGCCTCAGATTCATCAATGTCCTGCTTAATATTTTAATCTCTCCACGGTCCAGAAATGAGGATGAGAACAGAATTAACAGGAATAACGAGGCTGTTGGACATTCTTCGTGAGTCTTCCGGGCAAGGAGAGGTGCAAGGACAACATTCCCATCCTGCTCCCAAAATCTGGGATCCACAGTGGCCTCCAGCAGGGGCTGCTCCCTGTCAGGCCTTGGAATTTGTCCTTGGAGGGCAGAGGAGAAATAAAACAGCCAAGGCAGGTGGGGGGTGTCAGAGGGTCCAAAGGATCTCCTGGAGACCTTTCCTTGGATCCATGGGGAGAACAGGAGGAGATGGATGGGAAAGAGTGACAGAAGTAGAATTAAAGAATCCAAACTGGGGTGGGTTGGGAGGGAATTAAAGCTCATCCAGTGCCACCCCTGCCACGGGCAGGGACACCTCCCACTGTCCCAGGTGTCTCCAGCCTGGCCTTGGACACTCCCAGGGATCCAGGGGCAGCCACAGCTTCTCTGGGCATTCCATCCCAGCCCCTCCCCATCCTCCCAGTCAGGAATTCCATCCCAATATTCCATCCAACCCTCTGGCAGTGGGAAGCCATTCCCTGTGTCCTGTCCCTCCAGCCCTTGTCCCAAGTCTCTTGGAGCCCCTTTAGGTCCTGGAAAGGGATCCAAGTTCTTCCCAGAGCCTCTTTCCTCTGGGAGGAACAATCCCAGTTCTCCCAGAGCAGAGGAACTGCAGCCCTTGGATCTTGTTGAAGAGACTCAGGATGTGATTCCTGGGGCTCCGGTTCCACACGCTGGATGGAATGTGGAATTGAAATGAAAACTGGGATTTTTCACTGTATTAAACCTCTGGAAAAGTGAGTTTGAGTTGAGAAATGTTGATGTTTGTGGGAAAGATGATCCAAATGTGGGCTCTGAATCCATGTGGGAATACAGGGACTCCTTGAGGGAGGAAAGGGAAGGGAAGGGAAGGGAAGGGAAGGGAAGGGAAGGGAAAGGAAGGATCCCAAATTCCATTCTGTGGGAAGCTCAGAATGAATTCCCTGAGTTGCAATTCCATCCCAAGGTTCTCCCCTTGAGGAAAGTGCCAAGAGTTCCCTGTAGGGCTGAACTGGCTGGAGAGGAGATTCCCAGGCTTGGAATGAACAGAAATCAGGGCATTTCGTTTTCCTGTGCTGGAAGAGGGTTGTCACTGGATCCAGGGGGAGGATACAGTGGTAGAGCAGCTCTGGCTGGAATATCTCCAGAACTGGAGGAAACGGGCACGTTTCTTCTCTTGGGCTCAGGATTAAAAGGCCGGTTTAAAGCTCTGGCTCTGCAAACTCTGCAGATAATTAGTCCAGGAGGGAGCACTGATGAGCTTGGCCCAGCACACTAATGAGACAAGGATCCCACGCGAATTGGCTGAGAGGGAACTCCCTGATCTTGATTTCTCCAGAAATCAACATTTGACATTTTTCCCCAAGTACATGAACAAATCCCTCAAGTATATCCAAGATTTTTAACACACATCCAAGAACCAGAGAATTCCGCACTGCTTTGGGTTGTGAAGGACCTTAAAGCACATTCAATTCCAACTTTTTACCATGGACAGGGACACCCCCCACTGTCCCAGGCTGCTCCAACCAGGCCTTGGGCATTCCCAGGGATCCAGGGGCAGCTACAGCTTCTCTGGGAATTCCATCTCAACTCCACCCCACTCTCCCAGCCAGGAATTCCTTCCCAATATCCCATCCAACCCCTGGCAGTGGGAATTAATTCCCTGTGTCCTGTCCCTCCAGGCCATTGGAAATATCTTTTCTTAAGTTCCTTTCAGGTCTGGGAAACTCCCCAGCAAAGTGTGGAATTCCCTGTGTTGTTGAAAGCAGAGCCCTGCAATCCAATTAAACCAGAGGGATAATGATGGAAAGTCATTTATCACCAGGAAAAATGGAAATGAAATCTTTCACTCCCCCAGGCCAAAGCAGCATCTCACAAATGAAGTCAAAGCCTCCTGCCCTGGGATGATGGATTTGCTTGGGCTGGGAAGAAATAAAAGCTTCCAAGTTTAACGGCCAAGTGTTTTCTTTCCTTTTTAATAGTTCATTCTGGGAGTTCAGGGATATCAACCTGGAGAAGAGAAGGATCCAGGAGAATTTAGAGTCCCTTCCAGGGCCTAAAGGGGCTCCAGGCGAGCTGGAGAGGGACTGGGGACAAGAGATGGAGGGACAGGACACAGGGAATGGCTTCCCACTGCCAGAGGGATGGATGGGAGATTGGGAAGGAATTCCTGTCTGGGAGGGTGGGGATGGGCTGGGCTGGAATTCCCAGAGAAGCTGTGGCTGCCCCTGGATCCCTGGGAATGCCCAAGGCCTGGTTGGAGCAGCCTGGGACAGTGGGGGGTGTCCCTGCCCATGGCAGGGGTGGAATGGGATGATCCCTAAAGTCCCTTCCCATCCAAATCCATCTTGGATTCCACAACTCTGGAGGACTTTGATCCTGCACAGGTTTGATCCTTTGATCCTTCAGACTCTGGGGATGAGATCCTGGGATTTTAGGAGAGACTGAAAATTTCTTTGAGGTGTTTGGGAAGCGCCTTCGCCGGGACGAGAACTTTCCCCAAGTGGGAATCAGGTGGGATTGGCCTTTGCATCCAGGGACAAGGAATGGGATGAGACGATCCCAAAACTGAGCCAGGGAAGGTTCAGGATGGAGCTCTTGGATCACTGGAAGGGGCTCCAAGGTCTCCCTGGAGCTTCTCTTCTCCAGGTGAAAATGTAGGAGAATGTAGAGCAGATATTGGATTTTCCAAAGGACTTAAAGCTGAATGGAAACTCCATTTTCCACCCTCTTTTCCTGGGAATTCCTGGAGTTCATCGAAATCTCAACAGGACCCAACTCTGGTGGCTGTTTGGGCTTTTTAATTTCATTTTTAATTGAACCAACGCAACGTTTTCTTTGTGCCATCCTTGGCATTATTCAGATATCTCAGCGATCCGGAGGTTTCAGAAGGAATTTTTTTTCCCGGTTTTTGGAAGGAATTTTCTTTCCAGTCCCTTCCTACCATCTAGTGGGAGACTCGGGTAAGACACGGCAGGGAAAGGGGAATGCTCAGAAAATACCGAGTGGGGCTGAATTCCCTCCACAATCAACATTCCTGAAGCTTTAATTAAATATAATTCTGATGAAGGGGATGAGAAAAAACCTTGGAATGGGGATGGAAAAGTGTCCCCTGATGTTGTGCCAGAGAAGGACCAACATTCCCATCCTGCAGGGCAGGCTCTGGAGGATTTGAATTCCCCTTCCAACCCAAACCATTCCAGGACTCTCTGATTGATTTGAGCCGGAAATTTTGTGGAAAACCAAAATGCTGAAGGAGTTTTTAACCCTTAAAATTGAGCTTCCCTCTGACTCCCTAAGTCTGGAATCTGTGGAAACACCCCTGGGAGAGGAGAAATCTTCCCCATAAATCCTGGAATTCTGGAATCACAGAGTCCCAAAATGATTTGTCTTGGAAAGGACCTTAAAATCCTCCAATTCCACCTTTTCCATGGACAGGGAACCTTCCGCAATCCCAGGAAGATGGAGAACAANAAAGATGGGGCCTCACCCCCCCCCCCCCCCCCCCCCCCCAAATCCACGACCTCAACTCCCACAGAACTCCAGGGAAATTCCAACTGCTCCTTTGACCACCCAATTCCATTTCCCTTTGATTTCCTGCTCTTTGAAAGCCTTGAAAAGCCATTAAATACAGATTTTACGTGGCTACATCTCAATATTATGCCTCTAGGAAATCCAGGAGATTTCCTTTCCTTTCCTCCTTCTCAAACCTTCCCAAAATTTCCCTTTTTCTCTCCTGGGGAATTGAACCTTCTCCCAAGGAAATGAACCCTCTTCCAAGGGTTTAAACCTTCTCCCAGAGACCTGAACCCTTTCCTGGGTAATTCAACCCTCTCCCAAGCATTTGAACCCCCTCCCAGGGAGTTGAACCTTCTCCCAAGTTACTGCTGAGTTACTCCTAAGTTACTAAGTCAACCCTAACTCTGATTCCCAGTTTGTCCCAGTATCCACAGTTCCTTGGCCCCGAAAATCCAAATTATCGCCCTAAACTCCAATTCTTGAGTTTCCAATCTTTTTTCCCCCTTTTTTCCCTCTCCTCCTGTCTCCTCCAAAGGGATCCGCTCGTGCGCTTCCCTTTCCATCCCTAGATGGTGCCATTTAGTCAGGGAGCCTCCAAAGGGAAAAACGATTGGAATTCCGAGGTTTCTTGGCAAGTCGGGTGGGACACGGGGAGAGGTGACCGAAAAACCACGTTGGGAAAGGCCCCCGGCAGCTTCAGGAAATCCTGGTCAGTGAGGAGATGTGGAATTCCCTGGGATGTGGAATTCCATGGGAATAGCAGCTGAGGATGTGCCCCCGATGCCAGGGGGCAGCTCAACTCCTTCCCTTCTGCTGTGCCACGGGATGGAATTCCCCGAGGTCTGAATTCAAAGGCTCCCAACGATGTTTCTCCTCAAGAGTTTCTGTCCCAGTGGGAATTCTCTGATCAATAAATCAAAGGAACCCTCCAGAGCAAAATCAAGAGTTGAATGGGAGCCCAAATTCCCTGTCCAAGGAATCCTTCCCATCGCCCTGAGATTATCCCTCGAGGCCCAGCCCTGGCACCTCTCGTGTTTATTTTGTCACTACAAGACACAAAGACACGAAGGAACAAATTCCTTCCCAGTGGGAAAAGGGGCTGGAAATCAAACCCTGCCTCCAGCTCTTGTTTGGATTCCTCGGGGATGTGTCAATTCCTCAGGGATCTGCTGCTAAAACCATCCCTGCCTGGGGGATCAGGAAATCTGGATTTGAAGATCTTTTACAAGACTAGATATCAATTAATATCTTTAACGACCGCTGTGAATCTGGAGTTGAGGTGAAGCAGATTAAATAAAACCTCTCCTAAATTAATGGCGATATCCCCCTTAATATGAGTCCTCTGAATAATTTCATTTCTATTCCTTGGGAAATTCTGACCTTTAGGATAAATTAATTGCAGGTAAAAAAACCCAAACAAACCCAAACCAACAAAACAGATTGAGACATTTCACACAAAAACAAATCAGTTAATTCCATGATAAAGCTTTTGAAAGAGCAAATTATTCGAATTAATTGCTCGTGTCCCCCAAGTGAAAATTGATGCTCCAAACATACAAAGTCAGTCACATTTTGATTCTCAGGCTCTGGAAAACTCCGGGACACAACTTATTGTGCCACGAAATATCTTTAATTTGTGATTTACAAGGTCTCAGAAAGACAATAAAATTTTCCATGTGAAGAGCTGGAGCCGTAAAACTGTTTCACTTTGTTTCTGAAGCAGAAGGAGAAATCTAAAGAGGGAATTCCCCACGTTGAAGGAATTTTGGATTCCAGAAGAATTTTGGTGGGAATTCTCCAGGTAAAAGTGGAGCGACCAGGAGCAAAAATGAGTCAGTAAAAAATGCTTTTTAAGAGGGAAAATGCTGCTGAGGGAGTTCCACCCTCGAAGGGGTGAGAGGAATCCTTGGCACTTCCAACATTCAAAAGTTTGTCATGGAAAAATAAATCCAGAAGAGACTTTCCTTATTCTTCTTTTCAAATAAACTCCAAAATCTGTTGTGCTCACAGGTCTGCATGACCTGTTTTAATTTAATTGATTTTAATGTTATTTAATAATTTAATAATGTTATTTAATAATATTATTTTAATTTTTTATTTTAATATTTATTTTATTTAATTTTTCCCCAGCTGGGTCGGGATCCATGTGCCGCCAAGTTTCCAATTCTAGATTTTGGGAAGCAATTTCCCAGCTGATGGCTCTGGGATGAGTTTTCCTTTGCTGCTGCTTAGGGAATGTTTTGCCTTGGGAATGGAACTGATCCGAGTGGGAATTCCCGGGATTCTCAGAGGAGGGATGTGCTGGGAGAAAACCCTCCCTGTCTCAGGCTCTCCCTCCCAAAAATGTGCAAATCCAGGGATCCCTTCCCTCTCTGTCATTCCTGGTGGCCTTTCCCATGCCACAGCCTAAATCCAACTGTATTCCAATAAATTCCTGGAGCAGAATTCCATCCCCAAGCTGGAGGAGGTTTGCTGTCACTCATTTCCAGGTTTGGGAAGGTTTGGGAAGGGAAGGTTTGGGAAGGGAAGGTTTGGGAAGGTTTGGGAAGGCAAGGCAAGGCAAGGCAAGGCTTGGCATGGTTGGTGTCACCAACCCTGGCCTGGAAAAACATTCCTGCGGAAAAATACAGAGTTTTGGCGGCAATGCACCAACAGAGCCCAGAAAGGGACCTGGGGGCAGTGACATTCCAGAGGGTAGGAGCTGCTGGCACTGTGACATCCCTGGGGTGACTGCAGTGACCTGGATCCCACCCAGGAGCACAGGGGGGAGGAAGAGGCTGCAGAGGAGAAAAGGGTCTTTGTGTCATTGTCACCTGCCCTGGAAGGTCCCAACTGCTTTGTCCAGAGGATTGGGAGCAGGATTTGGGGGGTGTTGGCAGCTGGGAGGCTGGATATGATCCCAAAAATCCCTCATGGCCTGGGATGATCCCACAGTGATCAGCAGGGGATGGATGGAGCAGCTCTGCCAGGAGGGAAGCCTGGGAGAGCTGGGAATGTTCACCTGGAGAAGAGAAGGATCCAGGGAAACCTTAAAGCCTCTTCCAGAGCCTAAAGGGGCTCCAGGAGAGTTGGAGAGGGACTGGGGACAAGGGCTGGAGAGACAGGACACAGGGAATGGCTTCCCACTGCCAGAGGGTTGGATGGGAGATTGGGAAGGAATTCTTCCTGGGAGGGTGGGGAGGCCCTGGCACAACCTTCTCGTGTTCCCCTGGACCTGCAGCAAAGTCGTTTTTCCTCTTGATATTCCCCTTCATTCTGACGAGGTTTCGTGATGAATAATTAAGGACAACTTCTGCTCCCATCAAAAAGTGACTCTTAAAAGCCCCAAATTCCCAATTCCATCAAATCCGCTATGAACTAAAAATCCCAAGTGGTCGAAAATGAAGGATTGGAGTGTTGGAAGCTGGAGGTGGTCCCTGGTTGGAGCCCCAAAGTGTCAGAGAAACCCAAAATCACTTTGCTGAAGTAAAACGAGCTGATTTGGGGCCAAAAATAACCCCAAGCTTTTAAATAATTCCTCGTTCCCAGGTGGATTTGCTCCGTCAGAAAGGCAGGAGATGGTTCAGGGAGAAAGGAAATCACAACCCCAAGCTGCTCCTTCAATTATTGATGTGCCCTTTAAATATTTAATTTGCCCCTTCCTGCCCTCAAGGAAACTCGAGTTCCCGCCTCCCACTCATTTATTCATGGAATCAATGGGAATGTAAAGGTGGAATATTGGGACTGAGGGGTCGAGGGACAAAGGGTTGTGTCTTTTATGCAGGATTTGGGGATTTTTGAGGTCGTTTATCCCTTCGCTGTGGAAGGTTTTGGTGTTCAAAGGTAATTCCAAGAAATGGGATGATCCCAGTGGGAAGTTGAGCACCACGAAGTGTCTCCCCGTGTGTTTGGGATTGGGGGGGGTGGATAAAAATCCAGATTTTGAGTGGAATAACTGGGAGTTTTCAGGGAATTCCTGTGCTGTCCCTGCTGGAGGATGGCAGAGGTGCTGCCTGTGCCCAGATTTCCAGCAGCAGGACTTTGGAATTAGGAATATTTATGGTTTCCTTAAAAATCCCTTTGTCTGGGAAAACCTAAAGCAGGGCCCTGGAGAGGGATATGGAATTTATTTGCCTTGCCCTGGGCAACCTCGGGGGAAAAGTTCGATCTCCATTGGCATCCTGGGCACAGCCAGGGTGGGAAGGATCCTTCAAAATCCTGAGGGGATTATCCAGGGTTCACTTATTTTTGTTATCCTTAAAGTCCTTTATCTCTCTTAAATTATCTTTATCTGTCCTAAAATTATCTTCATCTCTCCTAAAATATCTTTATCTCCCCTAAATTATCTTTATCTCTCCTAAATTATCTTCATTTCTCCTAAAATATCTTAATTTCGCCTAAATTATCCTTACAAACCCCAGGTACAGTTGGCACAGGATGAATTCAGTGCAATCCCTGGGTCAGGTTTGACTGAGAGGAGACCAACCCCAGGCTCAGCTTTTTACCCTCAATGTTCCTTTCACTTAAATAAAAATTAAAAATCAAAAATCGGGGATAGTGGGAGGTGTCCCTGCCCATGGGATTAGGTGGATTTAAGGTCCTTTCCCACCCAAAATTCTGTGCTAAGAAACAATTCTATCATCACAAGCCTCAAAATCCCAAATAATTTTTCCTTTACCAACGTATTTATCACCCTCTGAAGAGGGAAAAATTGGTGAGGTCAAGGTTCCAATACAAGAGCAACACTGAACTTGTGGCAAACACATTAATTGAACTTCAATAATTATTAAGAACAGAAACAGTTCATTTCTTAGTGAAGAAAGGCAGGAAAAGAAACTCAGGCTGGTGTTGCTGAGTTGGGTTTTACAACCTGACACGCAAACCTCAATAAAGGCAAAAAAAATTCATTTTGTTCTCAAAAAATAAATTAAAAAAAAAATATATATATATAAAAAATACATATACAAAGCCATCCCCAGCCTCAGATTTCTCAGTGCCACCAACTCCCCCAAAATTAACTTGCAGCACCATCCCCGTGGCTGTTTTCGTTTTTAGGATGTCACTTGGAGCTTTCTGTGCTCAACCATCAAATTATCCCTTCAGAGAGAGAGAAGAAAAGAGAATTACAGTCGTCAGCAGAGAACACAAAGAGAAAGGAAAGTGGCAAATGAAAGGAAGTTGGAAATCATTAGTTTTCCTTTCTAGAAAACTCCCAGAGTGGCTCGGCACCCTCTTGTTGGGGCGTCTGACTCCTTGAGTTGGCTGGGAAGTGAATCTTGCAAAAAAACCCCTTCAGGTCAGTCAGGGGCTGAAATTCAGGAGGCTGCAAAGAGCAGGAAAAGATCCCAGTGGCAAAGGTGGACTCAGTCCTGCCTTTCCCTCTTTCCAAGGAGGGATGTGGAGCTCCAGCAGCTCTTTGTGCAGCTGGAGTGAGGTCGAAACTCCACCTCTTCTGCTCTGGAGAGGTTTGTTCTCTCTCTTGGAATGTCCCAAAAAAGAGATAAGGGCGGTTGTTGTGGGGATGAGGGGGTTTGGGAGATCAATTGTTGATGATATCGAGCTTTTGAGAGGGATCCTGGTAGGATTTTGGGGGTGTCCTGTGCCAGGAGTTGGATGAGATAAGATCTGCTTTTCCTCTGCAGCAGATCGAAGAATCCAGAGTTTTCCATTATTCCTCTTTAACTACTCCAATATTTAGGAAGGTGTTGGGTCTCTAAGAAGGTGAGTTGAGTTTCTCAGTCTCTGGTGGGTGTTTGTTTTCCTGAACAAGTCACCAGTGGGAAAAAAAAGTGGGGAAAAAGTGTTTGGCTTCTCCTGGGGTGAAAAGTGTTTGGATACCTGCCTGGGGCCAGGCAGGAACATGGAAACCTCCTTTTCTTTTTCCTAGGAATGATATTCACAGTCCTTTGGATATTCAAACAAATCTTAATTGTGATTTAATGGCTCACACTGTAATTAGCCTTCAGGGAAAAGCACTTTCAATTAACCAGTGTAAACATCCCATTTGTTACTCGTTACATGTTCTGCTGAATTTCCTCACGAAGAGCTGGAAGTCACTGAATTCCTGACCCGGAGGGAAGGCAGGGATGGCCCCTGGGATGAGCCGTGACAAGGTGACAGTTCCTGGGCTCTCCTTGTTCTGGGAATTGGGGTGTCCCTGAGTCTGGTGACATTCCCAGCCATGGGATGGATAATTTGGGGACCTACAGTTGGATCCCAGCGGATTTCCAGCACAAAATGGATCTGGGATAAGGTTGGAATGGGATAAAAGAGCAGTTCCAGGGCCTTGACACACAGGAGACCTTCAATCCCTCGTGGTTTCGTCTATTTATTACATTAATTCTGTTAAATCTAATTTATTACTTCTAATCCATTAAATCTGTTTAAACCTAATCTATTATGTAGCTTTATTATATTTATGTAACAGCCTCAAGTTGCACCAGGGGAGCTTTAGGTTGGATATTCACAGAATCACAGAAGCACAGAATCAGTAAGGTTGGAAAAGACCATAGAGATCATCAAGTCCAACCTGTCACCTGTTACCTAATCTAATCTAGTCAAACCTGTTACCTAACCTGACCTGTTGCCATCCTACTACCAACACATCATCCTACCTATAACACACTACCCTAATATCTAGGTCATGCCACCAAGAACTTCATCCAACCTTTTCTTAAACACCTCCAGGGACGGTGACTCCACCACCTCCTTGGGCAGCCCATTCCACTGAGAGATCACCCTCTCTGTGAAAAAGTTCCGCCTAATGTCAAGTCTAAATCTCCCCTGACGCAGTTTAAGACTGTGTCCTCTTGTTCTATCACTGGTAGCCAGAGAGAAGAGACTGACACCCAGCTGACTACAACTTCCCTTCATGTAGTTGTAGAGAGCGATAAGGTCTCCCCTCAGCCTCCTCTTCTCCAGACTGAACAATCCCAGCTCTCTCAGTCGCTCCTCATAGGGCTTGTGTTCCAGCCCCTTCACCATCCTTGTCGCCCTTCTCTGGACACGCTCAAGGATCTCAACATCCCTCTTAAACTGAGGAGCCCAGAACTGAACACAGTACTCAAGATGTGGTCTATATTACGATGAATTCCTCCATGGAGAGGGATGTAAAGCATTGGAACGGGCAGAAAGTGGGAAGCATTTCCCTGGAATTGCTCAAAAAACTTGTGGATGAGACACTTGGGGACACGGTGGCACTTGATGGTTGGACTTGATGAGCCCAAAGATTTTTTCCAGCCTTAAGGATCCTGAGCTGCTCTTTGCCCCCATCAGCAGAGCACAATAATTGGGATGTTTCCCACAGTTCCAAGTGAATGGACAGGGAATTCTTCTTCCCAGGAGCAATAAAACAGGAAAACCACCAGAGTGAGGATTCCACAGGTGGGAATTCCTTCTGGAAAGGAACCGAAGGCCAAGAGAGGTTGGATCAGAGGTGTGGAAGGAGGAGCTGGGACAGATCCCATTCCCAGCACCGAGAATGTCCTGGTTTGCCCCCTGGGTGTGTCACTTCAGGGTTTCCATAACTCCTTCTCCATAAATTCCCACAGGAACTTCAAAGGAGCAAAAGCCAGAGGAGGGGCTGGAAGAACCATGGAATTGTGGAATCATGGAATGGTTTGGGTAAGGACACCTCCCACTGTCCCAGGCTGCTCCAACCTGGCCTTGGACACTCCCAGGGATGGGATTTCCATCCCAGCCTATCCCCACCCTCCCAGCCAGGAATTCCTTCCCAATATCTCAGGGAGGGAGTGTGTGAGGACTGAACCATGTGTTGGGGGAAGGAACAAACTCCCAAAACACCCGGGAATGCTCTTCCCTGGAAAAGGGAAGGGATTTTCCCTTTAATCAATGGGCAGAGCTTGTTTTGGGATGTCCCTTAATCCCAGGATTGGAACTGACCACAAGGGATCACCTGGTGCCACCTCCCTGTTCCTGCAGGACCATCCCACAGCACATGGCACAGGACTGTGGCGAGATGTTCTGTAATGTTCCACAGCCTCAGGACAACCTGTGGCCAGATGTTCTGGAATATTCCACACCCTCAGGACAACCTGTGGCCAGATGTTCTGGAATATTCCACACCCTCAGGACAACCTGTGGCCAGATGTTCTGGAATATTCCACACCCTCAGGACAACCTGTGGCCAGATGTTCTGGAATATTCCACACCCTCAGGACAACCTGTGGCCAGATGTTCTGGAATATGTTCTGGAATATTCCACACCCTCAGGACAACCTGTGGCCAGATGTTCTGGAATGTTCCACAGCCTCAGGACAACCTGTGGCCAGATGTTCTAGAATGTTCCACACCCTCAGGACAACCTGGGTCCAGATGTTCTGGAATGTTCCACACCCTCAGAACAACCTGGGTCCAGATGTTCTGGAATGTTCCACACCCTCAGAACAACCTGTGTCCAGATGTTCTGGAATATTCCACACAAAATAAGGAATTTACGTTTGGTACATTTTGACATTTGATTTTCTCCTCATCTTTGATTTTCTCAAGTAAAAGTCTAAACAAAAAAAAAGATATTTTTAAAAATCAATTCATTAATTTCTCTCCAGGCTTTAGGAACAGCCCAAGTAACAAATTCCCAAATCCAACACTTTGTTTTCTCCCTTTATCCTCTCACCTCCTCTCTTGTTATTTTTTCCCCAGTGAGTGACTATTCTATAATTCCAAGATTTTTAAGTAGCAAACAGGCTTTCCAACTCCAATATTTACTCATCTCCTGACCTTCAGGATTAATTTCCTGGGCTGGAAATCAGAATAAAAGCATTTGTTGCTCTTGCTCCACTGAACCAAAGAAAACAACTGCAATCTGCTGCTTTTTTTGGTCTTAAAAACAATAATTAAAATGACAACATCCCATCCAGGGCTCAACATTCCAAGGCCAATTTAGGAGGAGGCAGAAACATTTAATACCCAGAGTTTCAAGGTTTTAATTTCACCCTCTGCACAACAATTCAGGAGGATATTTTGAGTGAAACTCAGTTTTACTGGAGCTGAAAAATTCAGTTTTGCTTCTCCAGTCAAATCAATGTCCATTGGTCTCCCAGACTAAAGGAATCTCCATTGATCTGATCTCAGACTAAATCAATACCAATTGATCTGATCTCAGATTAAATCAATACTCAGTGATCTGATCTCAGACTAAGTCAATACCCATTGATCTGGTCTCCAATTAAATCAATACCACTTGATCTGATCTCAGATTAAACCAATGTACAGTGAGCTGATCTCAGATTAAATTAATACTCAATGATCTGATCGCCACCTAAATCAATACCCATTGATCCAATCTCCAATCAAATCAATGTCCATTGATCTGATCTCAGACTAAACCAATACCCATTGATCTGGTCCCAGATTAAATCAGTGTCCATCTGATCTCAGACTAAATCAATAATCTGATATCAATTCCATACCAATTGATCTGATCTCAGACTAAATCAATCTCCATTGATCTGATCTCAGATTAAATCAATACTCAGTGATCTGATCTCAGAATAAGTCAATACCCATTGATCTGATCTCCAATCAAACCAATATCCATTGATCTGATCTCGGATGAAACCAACACTCATTGATCTGATCTCAGATTAAATCAATGCCCATTGATCTGATCTCCAATCAAACCGATGCCCATTGATCTGATTTCCAATGAAATCAGTGCCCATTGATCTGATCTCAGATTAAATCAATGCCCATTGATCTGATCTCCAACCAAACCAAGGCCAGTTCATAACAAATATTTTCTGCTCATTTGGGCGTTTTCACAGCACCCACAAGTCAACTTTCCTCCCCATGCCAGGATTTCCGTGGAGGACGAAGCTGGTCCTCTGGGTTGTGTGGGATACAAGGAACTCCGAAGCCCTGGATAAACTCCTTGTACTTCCTCGTTAGGAAATGTCAAATGAATCACCATTCCCAGCCCTCGGAGCTGGATCACACCTCTTCCCATTGGGAATGGGAGAGACACTTCCCTGGATGAGGTTTCCAGATGGAAACCAAAGAGCCAGAATTGCTCACAACACACGGGCCTGGAGGTGCTTCCTTCAGCTTCCAGAGGCTCCAGATGGAACTGGATACCTTCAGTTTCCAACCAAGGATCTTGATTTTCTTTCCCTTTTCTCTTTCCACGCGATTCAGCACAAAGAGGAGCCTCATCTTTATGAAAAGCTCCACCAGAGGTTCGTTATCACGGATTGAAATCTCATTTTTCACATCCACACCCTTCCCTCACACACATCATTCCTTGGAACTCCAGTTCCCTGACGCTTAAAACAGGCAGAGCTGGGCAAGACAAATGACAAACCAGAGCCTGAAATAAAACCAAACTCTCCTGTCCAAGAATAAGGAAAAACTATGGAGCCAATTTCCAGTTCCTGCCCAGCGGCTCCTTGGAGCAAGACAGAACCCAGGAATGTTTGGATTTTGCCTCTCGTTGCACGTTCCAACACAATCCCTCAGAAAACTATTGAAGACATCACTGACTCACTATTTATTTCAAACCCAACATTTCTCCTGTTTTCCCTGATGCTGTGGGATGGTGGGAAGGGAGGAATACAAAGGGGGAAGAGGATTCTCCGCTCTCACAATTCCTCACTTCCCCACAGAGGTATAGAAATCCAGGCGGGAGGTTTTGCCTTCGGTGAGGTTTCATTCAGGACTGTTCTATTTATCTCGGTGTTCCTGTGATCATCCTAATTTTTACACCCAGAACATACCCCTGGCAAATTCCCGGGATTTAATAACTCCATTAAAATTCTGGGAGCTGCATCCATTACTCTCGTTCCATTGTTTGGAGCTCTTCAAAGGCAGGAAGGAGCGGAATCCCAAAGGAGAGGATTTTTCACGCATCATTTCTAACATCAGTGGAGACACTTAGCAGCGAGCAGAATTAAAGCTGCGCTTCTGAAATTGCTCCTGGGGATGGAAGAAAAGGTGGGAAATGTCAGGAAGTGATTGTTTGCCACCCTCAGGGTCCTGAGTCAGCGAAGGGAAGCTGCCCACGGTGCGGAATTCCCTGCCATGGCAATTTCGAGGTCTGAGGCCACCTTGGAGATAGAAACACGAGGGAATTTCTCTCCTGTTTGTGCCCAGTGATGATGATGAAGATGATGAAGAGCTGATGTAAAAGTGCCAGTTCTCAGCCACAGAAGGTGAGGAAGCAAAGCACCACTGCCCAGGTCTGGGGTCCTAATCCTGACCTGGGTGGATTTGAGGGATTCCAAACACAAGGGAACCTCCAGCTCTGCACACGGAGCTTTGGATCATTCCAGGGAAGGAGGATCCAAGGATTCAGGTCTTACAGCACAACAAGCACCAGGAGACAGAAGGGCACAGCTGGAACAGGGATCATGGAATCCCAGGTGTGGGAAGGGGCTTAAAGCTCATCCAGGCCCACCTCCCACTATCCCAGGCTGCTCCAACCTGGCCTTGGACAATTTTAGGGATGAGGCTGGGAATTTTTAGAGAAGCTATGGTTGCCCCTGGATGCCTGGAAGTTTCCAAGGCCAGGTTGGACCAACATGGGACAGTGGGAAGTGTCTCTGCCCATGGCTGGGGACAGAACAGGACGACTTCAAGCTCCCTTCCAACCCCAACCATTCTGCGATTCCACGATTCACATCAAACCGAACTTTCAAACCCAGAAACTCCCTCAAATTACTGCAACCAGTTGTGTCACGACACATCTTCTCTCTTCCCCCTTCTCTGCAGGATCTGGAGCCGTTTCTTTCCCACTGCTGCAAACACCAGCTGCACACGAGCGATAACAAGCTGAGCTTTGGGGGAGGGGGTGGAGATGTTTATCGTCAGCCTGGGTCTGGTTTCACGGGAGAGAGCGGCTCATCTCTGAGCCACGACTTGAGGCAGCTCCCAAGGAGTTATTCAGCAAACGTGTAATCTCCTCTGATAAGAAACACCCACTGACTGGAACAGGATTTCTCGGTGTAAATTGAAATCAGGGCTGTGAAAAGCTGAATTAAACCTTTGTCCTGTCGTGTCCTCCCAGGTTAAGCTGGAAGCTTCTCCTCAGAACAGCCTTGGAATGGTGCTTTGACTGCAGGAGTTGCTTTCAGAGCAACAACAAGATGATTTATCCTGCCAAATCCTGAAATTACAGCACAAAACTGCACCACGCTCTGCTGAGATAACTCTGCCACAGTCAATACTGATTTTCTACAATAAAGTCACTTTGTTTTCATAACTGCCCCTCCTGAGAAATTTCATTAATTGTTCTTCTCTCTTCCCCCACCTTTAATTCCAATTTCCCCCTCTCCAGCCTCGGGGAATAAAACCAACTGGATTTCATCTCGAGTTTGAGAAGCTGGTCAGCTTTCATTAAGGCCTCAGTCATTTTTAATCAACTGTCCCAAAAAAAACCAATTGGAAATAATTAACTGAGCTTCTCCTGGGCTTTTGGGTTCAATAGAAAGGTGATCAACTGAAGACAGACTAAAGGACACTGCTCCTGTCAAAGTCTGAACACCTTCCAGGGTCTGAGCCAAGGATATAACACCAAGTTTCAAAATCACACTTAAGAACCTCCTAAAAAACCCTTGCAAGGTTTGTGTGAGGTTTGCAAATGTCCTTCATGCTGCTGATCCTTCTCCAGAGCTGCTCCCAACTGGTCACCCCCAGCCTGTGCTGGTGCCTGGGCTTGTTCCTGCCCAGATGCAGGACCCTGAGTTTGTCCTTGTTGAATTTTAGAAGGTTCTTGGCCCATTTCTCCAACCTGTCCAGTCCTTCTGAAGGGCTGCACAACCACCTGGGGATTGGCCTCTCCCGCAGCTTTGTGTCAGTGAAGTCGCTGAGGAGGCACCAACCCCTTCAGCCGAGTCATAGGTGAATTAATTAAATAATACAGGATCCAGTATTGAACCTTAGGGGACATCACCATTAAACCCTGGGGGACACTGCCATTGAACCCTGAGGGAAATCATCACTGAAACTTGGAGGACATCATCATTGAACCTTGGGGGACATCACCACTGAACCTTGGCGGACATCACCACTGAACCTTGGCATTGAACCTTGGGGGAAATCACCTCAGCCTTGCAGGACACCACCACTGAACTTTGGGGAACATCACCATTAACCTTTGGGGGACACCACCATTCAACCTTGAGGGACGTCACCACTGAACTTTGGAGGATATCACTGAACCTTGGGGGACAGCACCATTGAAACTTTGGGGACACATTAAACCTTGGGGGACATCACTGAACTTTGAGGGACATCATCATTTACCCATGGGAGACATCACCACTGAACCTTGAGGGACATCATGACTGAACTTTGGGGGACACCACCATTGACCCTTGGGGGACATCGTTATTGAAACTTGGGGGGCATCACCACTGAAATTTAGGGGACACCACCTTTGAACTTTGAGGGACACTGGCTTTGAACTTTGGGGAACATCACCATTGAACTTTTGAGGACATCGCCACTGAAACTTAGGGAACACCATCATTGTACCTTGGGGGAAACCACCATTGAAATTTGAGGGACTGAACTATGGGGGACATCACCAGTGAAACCTGGGGGACATCACCACTGAACCTTGGGGGACATCACTGAACCTTGAGGGACATCATCATTTACCCATGGGAGACATCACCACTGAACCATGAGGGACATCACCACTGAACCTTGGGGTTCCCACCACGTTCCCTCAGACCAGGGGAACCCAAAATCCTCTCAGCAGCCTGTGCTCGACTGCCCCGCAATGAATCCCCATTGAATCCCCACAGCAGTAGCACCACAAGTGTCGCCACTGCTTTGCTCATTAACATCAGCTCTGCCTTTCATTGCCTGAAGGTCTTTCCAACAATGTTGACTTTAATTACTTTAATGAGAGGGAAAATGATCTGAGGAGTGTCAGGGCCTCCTGAAAATGCCAGGCCTGGGATCATTAACTGAGCAGTTAATGGGATATTATCTTAAGTTATTGGAGCTAAATGTAAACAGCTACCGAAGCCCAACTGATGTCAGGGTCAAAGTTGGACAAATAAATTAGAAGGAGCTTTGAAATCAGGTTTTGTTGGTTCTGCTCCCACCTTCTTTTGTTGGTTTATCGCAGAACCAAAGGTTTGTAGAGAGAAAAGAAAGGGAAATTGAATCCCCTGTGCGCTCGTCTTCAACAAAACACTCAAGGCAACTCTTTACAATGTACTTTTTGAAGTGGTTGAGTTGATCTAAAGCAAATTAAGATCAAGCCAATCAAGGCCACTTGAGTTCTTAAAGGGAAGCCCAAGGTTTTTAATCTGCTCAGTCCTGCTGGAAGCCCTGGGAAGGCAAGATGGAGCGATTTAACTTCATTTGCAATGAAAAGGCATTAAATGGCATTGAACGACCTCACACGTGCAGGTGAAAACTGCTCACAGCCACCACAACTCATCTGACACACAATTAATTTGCAGTGATGTGATTATGATTCCGAGCCAGGAATATTTGATATGAGGAGAGAATACGGTGAAATGAATCCCATTTAATTTTTTTCCCCAGACCTTGTGCTGCCTGTGCTTGTAAGGGCAACCATTTTTGTATGTGTTTCCTTTGGGAAGATTCCGATTGCTGGTTGTTTCAGCTTGGAATTAGAGAGGGAATTGCATGAAAATAGAGGAAACGAGGGGTTTGACTTCCCAGAGAAAAATCCTTTCCTGAACTTTCCTCTGCTGACGTCGTTCTTTATCAGCCAGGCCCAGCATGGATCAAAGCCAACAAATCCTTGGAGATCCCAGCTCATCAGACATGCAGATTCTTATTTCAGACTTCATTTTTTTCTCTGTCTTAGGAATAATTTGAAGGTGTTGTACAAGTGCTTTGAACGACTCAAACTGGTTTGGGGCTTGTGGAAGCAAATTGCGTCTTTTAAACAAGCCTGGGGTCCTGAGTGTTGGGGAAGTCCCACAGGAAACAGCCCCCAAATCCATCAGGAATGTCAGAGGAGCTGAGCCAAGAGGGGCAGTGTGAGGAATAACGACTCATCTGCAGGCAGGGAAAAGCCTCCAGCACTTGGCAGGTCACGAATCTCCTGCTTTTTCCCAAAAGAAAGGAATTCTTGAAGGACTGAGGTGAGAAGCTGTGGCTGCTCCATCCCTGGAAGTGTCCAAGGCCGGATTGGAGCAGCCTGGGATAGTGGGAGGTGTCCCTGATCATGGTGTGGACAAAGTGTTCAGAGAATCTGAATTACGAGATCATAGAAACCCACAATGGTTTGGGATGGAAGAGACCTTGAAGATTGTCCAGTCCCACCCCTTGCCACTCCTTAATTCACTGCTTGGTGTGTCCAAAGTATCAGACGATCCAGTTTATCAGCACCAAGGACAGAAATCCTGGGAACCACCTGTCCTGAGCTCCAACCTGAGGGCAAATTCGTGCTGGATCCGCTGCCAGAGCTCCCTCCGAGAACTTAAAAATCAGAGAGGGAGCTGCTTCAGCAACAGAATTTACCCTTTGGTTCTCACTTTTAAACTTCTTGAACCAAGTCCTTCAGAGCTATAAACTTTATTGCTGAAAATCCAACCTCAGGTTGGGAATTTAATAACTGAAGGCTCTAAAAAAAGTGCCTAAAAGTAGGAATTTAATAACCAGAGTCTGGTTTGGATCATAACTCTGGAGCATGGGAGCCTCGAAGACGAGGTTGTTCAATAAGAGACATCCTGGCCGAGGGTGTATTTCTTGGGGAGAAGTTTCCTCGAGGGTTTAATGAGCCGGAATTTCACTCCACAAGGACCTAAATTTTCCTCTGTCCCCACTTTGACACCTTTGCAGCGAATGATGCATCCCAAGAGGAAAAAGCTCATTCCACTGACATTTTAGGAAGGATTCAGCTCTTCCAAGTGGATGTTTTGTCCCAAACTCAGCGCCTCCCTTAGCATTGTGTTTCTCCTTCCCAGCTGACTTTCAGAGAAGAAAAGCGAAGCTGGGAAATGGTTCTTCAGCCCAACTTTGGAATGTCCTCTGTGGGCAGAGCAGCAGCTCCTTAAATTCATGCACATCTCCATGGAGGTCGAATCATGGAATAGAAACCCAGAATGGTTTGGGATGGAAGGGACTCTGAAGATGGGCAGGGACACCTCCCACTGACCCAGGCTGCTCCAACCTGGCCTGGGACACTTCCTGGGATGGGGTGGCCACAGCTTCTCTGGGCACCCTGTGCCAGGGGCCTCCACAACTTCACATATTCCATCCCAATCTCCCATCCAACCCTCTGGCAGTGGGAAGCCATTCCCTGTGTCCTGTCCCTCCATCCCTTGTCCCCAGTCCCTCTTCAGCTCTCCTGGAGCCCCTTTAGGCTCTGGAAGGGGCTCCAAGGTTTCCCTGGATCCTTCTCCTCTCCAGGTGAACATTCCCAGCTCTCCCAGCCTGGCTCCAGAGCAGAGGGGCTCCACCCCTTGCAGCATCTCCATGGTCTCCTCTGGGCCTGCTTCAAGAGCTCCATGTCCTCCCTGTGCTGGATCCCAGAGCAGGAGCAGCAATGCAGGAGGGTCTCAGCAGGGGGAGATTCCCCTCCCTCACGTGCCCACAGAGGAGCCAATGCAGCCCTGGGGCTATTTGGCCACACTCTTGACTCGTGTCCATCCTTCTTCCATGTCCATCTCATCCTTTTCCCTTCTCCACATCACGCCGTCTGTGTGGACAGGGACAGGGACAGGGACAGGGACAGGGACAGGGACACCCTGCCTGCCCCAGGAGTGCCAACACAGGAGGCACATCCTGCCTGAACACAAGGCCTTGCAGAGCAGGTTGTGGCAGTGCCAGGGAACAAATCCCACCTGAATTCACCCAGATTCCTCCTTCCCCCACCAACCTGCTCTTCCTCCAGACCCTCGTCCCAGCAGGACAACGTCACCCCAGGGTGACACATCTCACCTCCAGCCACATTTGCTGGGGACAGGAGCCAGTTGCCACCAGAGATGAGACTCTGGAGCTGCTGCTGTGGGTTCAGTGGAGGTTGGGAAAGAACTTCCCAGGAAAGAACTTCCCAGAAAGAGCTTCCCCGGCTCTGGCATCAGCTGGCAGAGCTGAGCAGAAAGCTGCTGCCTAACCTGGTTCTGTCAAAAAGGGTTTAAAAAATTCAACAAACAAAACCCCTACTATTAGCAATGTTTTAAGCTAATCCAGATCATTTTGATAGAATTGGGCTAGGGAACAATTCCTGCTGCCACACTCCAGCCGTGCCAGCCTCTGGTGAGGGACGTGGCAGGGACCAGGTGGAGCAGGACGTGATGAACCTTCTCCCTGGGCACTTCTGGGAGGTCACAGGAGTGTTGAGCTGCTCACAAGGCCTGAGCCCAGCCCTGTTTGGGCATAAATAATGACTGAGGGAAGTGGTGACTCCCAGTTTTGGTGAGTGAAGAGCAGGATTTCCAGTTGAGATGTTGGGAGGAGGCAGGAGGAGTTCCCCAGGTTCCATTTTCCAGGAATGTTGTGGGAAGGACGGTGGAGGACACAGTCACGCCATCCCTGTCACACTGGAGTGGCTTCTCCATAAAACCTTTAATGGATTCTCCATTAAAAAAAAAGGTCAAGGATTTCATTTTTACAGCTCTGACCTTCACAGCCAAACAAATTCCCCAGGAAAAACATCTCAGGCACCTCCTCCATCCCTGAGGCTCTCCAGCTTTCCAGTCCCAGGACTAAGTCACAGGGCAGGTTTTTCCTTCAGGTTTGTTCTTGCAAACAGCAGCAAAACCACTTTATTTACAACCCAACAAAACCATTTTTAAGCAATTTCAAGGCAAGATGTTTTAGCAGCTGTTCTCAGACACAATCACACGTCCAGCTGCTCCAACATTCCCGTCACAAACCTAAATCCAGGAAAATTGGGAGCTGAAGGAAGTGCTGATTGGTCCAATCCCTCCTGCCAAGATGCTGCTGAGGGAGCACAGAGGGAGGGTTGGGTTTGGATTCCAAGAAATAGGGGAGGTCCAAAAGGATCTTCCTCAGGTGTCGGTGGTGGAGGGGAGACAGAATTCCAGCCAGGTGGAGGAAGGGTCTGAACCTCTCCTGCCTCGATCCTGCCTCCAAAAAAAATCATCTCTGATCCTGGAATGAAAACTTGAAAGCTTCTCTAAATTCCAAAAGCGAAGCTGGAACTTTGATGCTGAAATGATTCGTTTGGGGATTTCTGCCAAAAAATTAATATAATACAAGGAGAGAGAGAGAGTGATTTTAAACCTTCAGCTTGTTCTAATCTGCATCCCTATAGACTGCTCTGAAACCCCAAATCTGGGCTTTTTCAAACCCCACCTTGTAAACACACGATTTATTGCAGCTTTATTCAATCCAACCTCCTATTCCAGCTCAGATTTGCAAACCTCTGATGAGCTGCAAATGATCTTTTATTGATTTTTCTCCTTCCACACTTGTTATTATTTACTTGATTTACCTGGGAGCCAAAGCCCTGCTGGAAAGAAGGTTCATTTCCCTGCGTTTTTGGATGGCAAAATAACTCCAGCTGTAGCTGCTTAATTGTTTTGAATTATTATTGTTAATCGGGGTTTTGTCTTTGATTGGCAGGAAGGCGCCGAGCGACGATTTCGCTCGCAGCTAATTAGCAGCAGTTTTGATTACTGGGAGCTTCAAGTGGCTCCAACCTTCAGCCAAGAGATTCTTGAGGGGTTATTTTGCCAAATATCACAGGAGGGGCCAGTGGCTGCCAGGGGAGAGGGGAAGGACAAACAAGGGATGGGAAATAAATGTCCGAGAGTGAGAGAAAAGCCACCCCAAGCAGGGACGGCCCTGAGCTGCAGGGGAGGGATGGAGGGCGAGTTTAGGGTTGGAAAAGACTTTTGGGTTCATCCACTGCCACCATCAACCCAACAATACCAACACCACCACCACACCACCCCCCAAACAGCCACAGCCCAAAATTTACAGAATCACAGAATTCGGAAGATCATCAAGTCCAACTGGACACTTCTAGGGATGGACATTCCACCACCTTTCTGGGCAACTTACAGCAATTCCTGGCCCAATTTATTCCAATTCCTCACCCGATTTATTCCAATTCCTGCCTCAATTTATTCCAATTCCTCACCCAATTTATTTTAATTCCTGCCCCAACGTATTCCATTCCTGGCCCAACTTACACCAGTTCCTGACCCAATTTATTCCAACTCCACACCCAACCTATTCCAACTCCTGACCCAACTTACACAAATTCTTGACCCAACTTATTCCAGTTCCTCACTCAACTTATACCAATTCCTGACCCAACATATTCCATTCCTGACCTAACTTATTCCAGTTCCTGACTCAACCTATTCCAATTCCTGCCCCAATTTATTCAAATTATTGACCCAACCTATTCCAACTCATGACCCAACTTCTTCCAATTCCTGACCCACTTTATTCCATTCCTGACCCAATTTATTCCAACTCCTGACCACTTCCCAGTGAAAAACTGATTTTTAGTATCTGATCTGAAGCACTTAAAGTTGTTTCCTTTCATCCTCTCACTTGAGACACGGAAGAAAAGGCCGACACCCCCCCCAACCCCCCCAACCTCCTTCCCTTGATTTCCCTCATTGCAAAACTCATGTTTAAATTTCTTTGGAGCTGGAACGTTCCCATCATGTAAGAAAAAAGCTTTGGCTCTGATTTGAGAGCTGCTGGAAGTGGATCCTGAGTGTGTGGGAGGTTTGAAATCCAGACAGAAACAGGATGGGACAACGTCAGCTCTGCCCTGCAAGGAAATCCAGAATCACCAGGAAAAAGAAAACACATCTATATTTTTTTATTTTATTTTATTATTTTTTTAGGATCTGTATTTCCCATCCACTAAAAGCAGCTGCTCTGCCTCCATGTGATTTTAAAATACCTCAGGAATTCTCAGGGCTGCTTTTTGTCACCTACAGGGTGAGTCAACCCTGGAAAACTTGTACAATTCCTGAGGGATTTCATTAATGTTTCAGCTCCTGAGGTCCCACCCAGCAAACAAGGGCTGAGCTTCGACAAATGGATGGGAAAATAAGTGGAAGTGAAGGGTCTTGGCTCCTCTTCACTGATTTCATGATGTTCCAGGTGTCTCAGAGCTGCTGCTTTGGGCTCTCTGGAAATTCAGGAGGAAAGTTGTGGAATTGTCAGGTCAGGGATGGGGGAAGGGAGCAAATGTTGGAATTGCGGATTTATTGTCTTTCCCAAATGCTTAATGAAAGTTTTGGAACTGAGACAGAAGGTGATAAATCCTCCTCCTGCTGAGTCAGCTGGGAAGGGAGGGGACATCCTTTGGAGACAAGAGAGATCTTGGAGAGGGTTTACATGGGATATTGGGAAGGAATTCCTGGCTGGGAGGGTGGGGATGGGCTGGGATGGAATTCCCAGAGAAGCTGTGGCTGCCCCTGGATCCCTGGAAGTGTCCAAGGGCAGGTGGGAGCCACCTGGCATGGTGGGAGGTGTCCCTGCCCATGGCAGGGGTGGAATGAGATGATCCCTGAAGTCCCTTCCATCCAAACCCATCTGGGATTCCACAGCTCTGGAGTCCTTTGATCCTGCACAGGTTTGATCCTTTGATCCTTCAGACTTTGGGGATGAGATCCTGGGATTTTAGGAGAGGCTACAAATTCCTTTGAGGTGTTTGGGAAGTGCCTTCATTGGGATGAGAACTTTCCCCAAGTGGGAATCAGGTGGGATTGGCCTTTGCATCCAGGGACAAGGAATGGAATGAGAGGATCCTAAACCAGAGACATCTTGGAGAGGGTTCACATGGGATGTGGGGAGGGAATTCCTGACTGGGAGGGTGAGGAGGGGCTGGGATGGAATTCCCAGAGAAGCTGTGGCTGCCCCTGGATCCCTGGAAGTGTCCAAGGCCAGGTTGGAGCACCCTGGGACAATGGAAGGGAGATGATCCTCAAGGTCCCTTCCAACCCAAACCATTCCACGATTCCATTTTCTAGGATTCCAGGCACAGGAGGAACACCAGCCAGAGCTGTGGGTGTTCCCCAAATCCCACACTGAGATTTCTTGGGATTTCTTTATGTCACCCTTCCCTGGGGGCTGCACCAAACCGGGAGGTGCCTCCAGAGCAGGAGCTCAACCCCAACCCTGCAGAGCCTTCACTGTGCTGATCTCATGGAATGAAACTTCCCAAGGAATGGAATTCTCATGGAATGAAACTTCTCAAATCTCTTTTGATGGGTTTAAAATCCCACCTGGAGCTCCTCTGCACATCCAGCTCCCAGCCCTGTCCCTCCCCAAAGACCAACAGCCCCAACTAGTGATTTTAACCCCCCAAAAAAGTCGTTTTCTCTGCAGTAAAAGGTGCTTTTATTCACTAGTCTGCAGAGCTGGGTTTAAACTGCACCTCAGCTGATCCTAAACTAAGGAAGGCACTGAGAAAAAAAGGCAAATGTGTCACAAAAAATGTCCTCGGGGTCATATAATTTGGGGGGGAAAAAAAGGCTCCTACGACTGAAGAATCTCTTCTGGGAAGGAAAACATAATTACTGCAGCACTGAACTTCAGGGGAAGATTTATGATCTAATTTGAAGGTGTAGGGATTTCGTTGTTAATTGTAATAAACAGCAGGTTCATTACACTCCAGCTTCCAAAGGCAGGGGAGAAACACTTGTTTCATTCATTTGCAGGGCAGAATTTAACCAGGGAGATGCCAAAAATGGAGAGGAAAACATCACCAACCCCCCGCTGGAAAATCATCTTTTAATATTGAAACACACGAAAAGAGGATTTTCCTCTGGGAGAACCAACTTGGAGCACCTGGAATGTGGAAGTTGGTTGTACACACAGGGAAATAGGGACACAAATAAGGTGAATCCGGGTAAAATTAAGGTATTTCTGGGGTTTTGCACAGTTTGGGATATTTGGTCTGGCTGGGAAGTGGAGAAGGGTGTCCAGAAAATACCCAACATTTTCCATGGCCCACATCATCTTCCACCAGAGTATTGTATCTTCCAAAGTCTCTGGACTCATCCATGGATCAATCCTACATTTTTCCACCCTTGGAAGAGGAATTTGGGATGGTTGAGTGATCCAAAACTGAGGAGGAACCCCAGCCCTGGGTCATCTGAAGTCGCTCCTCAAATTCCCAGGAAGAACCAAGGAATTCCACTGAAAACTCACCATCTCACTTGGGTTCAGTTCCCTTGGGAAGCAGCAGAACCCAAGGAGCTGGAATTGCTGCTGGGGGGAAGATCCAAGGGGTTACAATTCCTTTGCCTCTGGAATTCTGGAAGGGATATGCTAATTTGAATTTTCCTGCTGGGAAATAACAGGAATCCCAGTTGGAATGTCAGGCAGGGAAGCGCAGAGAGGGAACACAACTCCTCCAAAGTTTTTCCTTCCTTTCCAGGTTTTTGGCCACTGGGAACAGAACACTGGATGGTGCCAAGGCCATTGGGAAACCTGGAAAAACATCAGCACATCTGACAGACACTTTGTGTCCCCATTCCCAGGATCATGAACCATCTCCGTGTCGTGATATAACAATGAGGAATCCTGGAATCCTGGAATGCTTTGGGTGGGAAGGGCTTTAAGGAGCATCTAATCCCAGCAGAGACACTTCCCACTATCCCAGGACGCTCCAATCTGACCTCAGACAACTCCAGGGATGAGGAACCCACAAACTCTTTGATTAAATCCTAAAAAAAGAAAAAAAAAGCCACATCCCACATCTCCTTCCAAAATTTCACCCCAAATTTCCTAAGGAATTAAGGCAAAACTTGTTTCCTCTGGAAGATAAAACTGCTCTCCTTCCTCCCGGGGTTTTTATTTGCTTCGGCAGTTTTGTAAAACTTCCAAATATTTTCTCTCCTATTTTGGGTAAAACATGGGTTTTTAATTAGAACAAATTCACTGGGAGAGAAATGAGCTGAAGGACGAGGGTGGATCCACCATCTGGACAACTTTATCCACAGGGAAAAAAAAAGAAAAAAAGAAGGCAAAATAATCTGGTGTCATTGTTCTTCAAATCTTTATTTTGCACTATTGATTTCATTTATTCTTGTTCGTGAGAACAATTTAATTTGGCAAGGATTTGCTCTTGCAATATTTCTGCAATAATGAGATTTTGCAGCAGGATTTCTTCCCCAAATCTCACCCAACCCTTCCCTCTGACCCTTTAAAACCATTTCCCCTGGTCCAGATGAAAAATCTCTCCTTTTCTTTTTCTAAACCACGAGGAGGTCTCTCCCACACCTAAAATATAAGAGATATATTCAATAGAACTGTGTTAAATGCATTTTTTGTTGGTCTGGATCACAGGTTGCTCCGTGCTTTGAGATGGGGAAAGGTGTGGAGTTATTAAAGTAAGAAATAAAAATAAATAATAAGAAAATAATAATTAGTATTAGAATCAGGCCTTCATTTAGGGAACTATTTCTTCCCTCTCCAGTGCAACAAACCCAACAATTCCCTGGATCCATCCTGGCAGGACACTCAAATCTCTGTCTGGGAGCAGAACTCTGCTCTTTCCTTCCCTTTCTTCCCAGCTGACAAGAAAACCTCCAAGCAAGGACATTTTTATTCCCCTTTTTTAGTTGAAGACCTGATCACTGTCAGGATTCAGGTCAGGGCTGATGGATCCTTTCAAGAGTTCCCTGAGAAACCAGGTGGGAAATGTCACTGAACATCAAATCACCCGATTTCCAACGGCAGGAGCTGTTCCTGCATGAGGAGAAAGGTGGATCAGGGACATTCCTGGGAGAACCAAGGTCAGTAATTCCCTCAGATGGGAATTCCAAGAGAACCAAGGTCGGGAATTCCAGGAGAACCAAAGTCGGGAATTCCAAGAGAACCAAGGTCAGCAATTCCCTCTGCTGGGAATTCCAGGAGAACCAAGGTCAGCAATTTCTCAGATGGGAATTCCAGGATAATCAAGGTCAGCAATTCCCTCCAATGGGAATTCTAAGAGAACCAAGGTTGGGAATTCCAGGAGAACCAAGGTCGGGAATTCCCTCCAATGGGAATTCCAAGAAAACCAAGGTCGGGAATTCCAGGAGAATCGAGGTCGGGAATTCCCTCCAATGGGAATTCCAGGAGAACCAAGGTCAGCAATTTCCTCCGATGGGAATTCCAGGAGAACCAAGGTCAGCAATTTCCTCTGATGGGAATTGCAGGAGCACCAAAGTCAGCAATCCCTCCAATGGGAATTCCAAGAGAACCAAGGTCAGCAATCCCTCCTCTGGGATTTCCAGGAGCAC
The DNA here is from genome assembly GCA_013390025.1 of Pitta sordida. Lineage (NCBI taxonomy): Eukaryota > Metazoa > Chordata > Aves > Passeriformes > Pittidae > Pitta > Pitta sordida. Next base: position 1,991 of record WEKX01005679.1, on the reverse strand, counting down.
ATCAAAACCTTCTGCTGGGATTAGCAAAGGATGGGAAAGTTCTGGATGCCTGAATTCAGAAGAAAAGGTTTCCAAGAGTTTCCAGCCAAGGTTTTGTGTGTCTCTGAGTCCCGGGGAAATAATTTGCTTTGGATCATTCTGATTGTTTGCTTTGGAATTGCTGCTTGGTTTTGCTTTTTCCCATCCTCTCATCCCATGGTTTGGGCTCCTCAGGGGTCCCAGCTGGGAACAACAGCCGGAGAAAGGTGGATTTGTCCTGAAAATCCACCAAGTTAATGCACAAAGGAACAATAAAACCTTTCTTTTCTCTCCTGTGGTTTTCTTAGAAATATAAGAATTGTTGAAGGCAGGGTTATTCAGCAAAAAACCCCAGAATATCCTTGGGAAATTATTGCCCTGGAACCATCTTTTTCTGCCATGAAATACACCAAAAAAAGAATAATTTAGAACATCTACAAATTATTCAGGTTTGGCAGCTGGGCAGAACCAGTGGACACAAAACCTTTGGATGGGATTTGGGGCAACATGGGGTAGGGGAAGGTTTTCCCTGCTCAAGGCAGGGGGTGAAACTGGATGATTTTAAAGCCCTTTCCAACCCAAACCATTCTGGAATCTTATAAAAAAAATAAAGCCATTTCCTGATTGCTCGGGTGAAGATTTCCTGACAAAAATAATTCCCTTTTTTAAACCCACCCAAACAAAAAACACAAGATGTGGGCAACCAACAGGTTTCATTCTCTCGAGGCTTCAGATCCCTCGGATGAGATTTGATACCTTTGTTTTCCCACAGAAAATCATCAAAACATCAATTCCCATCTCTTCCCCTCCTCTCCCCCCACACAGAATTTCATTAGACTTGGAGATTTCGTGGACTTTGCTCCTCAGGAGTGGAAAACAAGAGCTGCCTGTGATCCCTGTGGGGAGTGAAGGATGACTAAATTCATGTTTTTTTCCAAAAGAGGTGCTTTGATCTGAGCACAAATCACTTGCTGGTCTCCCTGGACATTGGAAAAATAAAGACTGATTGCAGTTCGTTGGGTAATTACACCGAACTGGTCTCTGGGTTTAATTGCACAGCCCAAATTAACATGTTGAAGTGCTCAATTCCCCCCTCAAGCTGCGCTGTCCAAGGTACCTCTCATCTCTTTTTTTTCTTGCCCCTGTAGACTCTGCCCTCGATTTCTTGCACTTGGAGCAGCCAGGAATTCTGATCCCTGAGGATCAAGGAAATCCTGGTGCCCCCCAGATGTGGTGCCCAGGAGCTGCTGAGCCCCATCCTGGTAAATGGTGCCACATCCAGCTGGAGACTGGTCACCAGTGGAGTCCCACAGGGATCAGTGCTGGGCCCGGCACTGTTTAATATCTTTATTGATGATATGGATGAGGGAATTGAGTCCATCATCAGCAAGTTTGCAGATGATACCAAGCTGGGGGCAAATGTTGAGCTGCCAGAGGGTAGGAGGGCCCTTCAGAGGGACTTTGACAGGCTGGAGATTCCAATAATATGAGATTTAACCAGTCCAAGTGTCGGGTTCTTCACTTTGGACACAACAACCCCACGCACTGGTATCCACTGGGGGATGAGTTGCTGGAGAGCGGTGAATTGGAGAGGAACTTGAGAGTAATGGTTGACAGGAAGCTCAGTCTGAGCCAGCAGTGTGCCCAGGTGGCTCAGAGGGCCAATGGCATCCTGGCCTGCATCAGGAACAGTGTGGTCAGTCAGACTAGGGAGGTTGTCCTTCCCCTGTACTCGGTGTTGNAACTCAGAATAACCTGTGAACCTTTTGTGTTTCCACCAAGCTCGGAGCTGGTCGTGGTGTAGGAAAAGTGGAAAATAGGATTTTCAAACAAGGAAATGATGATGTGACTCTCTGAGCAAATTTAATCCCTCCCAAGACCTGCCAGGACCGACTCTCCACAACTGAGGGGTTAAAGATTAAGTTTGTTCGAAATTTAAGAAGAGCACAAAAGCACCTCTCATTCAGGAGTTT
>WEKX01005678.1:0-24177 GCA_013390025.1 Pitta sordida | reverse complement strand
CTGAGAGAGCTGGGGTTGTTCAGTCTGGAGAAGAGGAGGCTGAGGGGAGACCTTATCGTTCTCTACAACTACCTAAAAGGGAGGTGTAGCCAGCTGGGTGTCAGTCTCTTCTCTCTGGCTACAAGTGATAGAACAAGAGGACACAGTCTTAAACTGCGTTAGGGGAGATTTAGACTGGACATTAGGAGGAACTTTTTCACAGAGAGGGTGATCTCTCAGTGGAATGGGCTGCCCAAGGAGGTGGTGGAGTCACCGTCCCTAGAGGTGTTTAAGAAAAGGTTGGATGATGTACTTGGTGGCATGACCTAGATATTAGGGTAGTGTGTTATAGGTAGGATGATGGGTTGGTAGTAGGATGGCAACAGGTTAGGTAACAGGTTGGGCTAGGTTAGGTAATAGGTGATAGGTTGGACTTGATGATCTCTATGGTCTTTTCCAACCTTACTAATTCTGTGATTCTGTGAATTTCAGCTGCTCTCATCTCACTGGTGTGCCCATTCAACTGAGCACAAGGTACCATCCAGCTAAGTTGCTATTAATTTCAGATCTGCAGTTGCTGAATTAAGGGTTGATTTTCTGCCAAGTTCTTACCCTTTCCTCTCTTGATTTTCATTGCTAATTAGAACTCATCTTCATATCTCATCTCTGTCTGGCTCCAATAGTCAGAGGCTGTTACACAGAAAGAATGAAACCTCCCCACCCAGTTCAAGGCTCTTCACCAGAGTAGCAAAAATAGTCCTGAGGCCAAGAAAAAAATAAATTAAGCTAGAACAAGTAGGAATGCTGCCTGTTGCGGGATTGCTCCTCATTTCTGCCTCTCTGACTGAAGCAGTCCTGCATGCTCTGACTTATGGTAAGAGGATACTCACTTTTTCCAGGTTCCACTAGCAGTGGAAGAGGAAGCTTGGTTGGTCTTCTGCACAGCCTTTCCTTGAACCGATCTCCTTATGCACATTTCAGCAATTCCAGTACTGATTGGTTACTGGATGCAACAAAATTGACAAGGTTTATTCAGTAACATCTTTGGTAGGTTTTGTTATGAGTACACCTTGGCCCACCAGAAGGTATCTCATAAATGAACAATCTATACCTAACATGCTGTTCAAGCCAAAAATGAACAAAGAAGTAGAAAGGTCAGAGAATAGTTTTTCTCAGATACTTCTGAGTATCTGAATTGATCACTTGCCAGATCTCTTAAGAGCGGTGAGCTCTGCTTTGTGCAGTGCAGACACTGTGTCTCATGCTGGATTAAACCCTACAAGTACCTTGCAAGTTGCAACACCCTCAGTATCACTTGTTTTGAAATTCAGGTGTAATGTAGTTGCACCACTTTTTTATTGAAGCAAGGACAGCTATTGATAAACAAAGGAAATCAGTCTCAGGGACAAAATTTGAGACTGACTCCAGTGGGTATTCATATGTATTTGGTAGTAATTTATTAAAAAGTTTCAAGAATGGAATTGTGATCTAATATTTTACCCTTTCTAATTTTACAATATTAAATTATTATGGAATGCTATTGGGTTTTTTATTATTTAAATCAGGGTGTGATCTTGTGAAGTGTAATAATCCTGTGTAGAGTAGGGAGAATTTATTAACTGATGGGACACCAGTAAATAAAAAGTGCTTAATCACTTCGCACCTTGATCTCCCAATCAATAGCACTTGCAGGTTCAGAGCACACGAGGAAGCCTTGGGTTTAAAGAGAAGATAAAAGGTGCTCTCTCTTTGTTACTTTTACAGTGTTCTATACTTGTATATCCTATATCATCCCAGCAGTCCAAAGGCTTTTAAAATTTTGTAAAGGAAGCAAACACGTCACTCATTTCAAAAAGAAAATATACCATCTGGTAAGCATCCCAGAGTAGTGTAGGTCTAGGAATAAAGAAGTGATCTCCTTGTAATGCTATGACTTGAGAAAAGGGGATTTTGATAGGAAATTCTACAAAGTTTTTGAATGGGCATGGACCAACATGTACTGCGAGGGATGCCACCTTTAACAACCATCATTACCTTCAATAAGCAGGAGCCCAGCAAAATCTGCAGCTGGCCTAGTGTGGAATGAGATAGAAAGAGGCACAGTTTGATTTTTCCTTTAGGCTAGGGAGAAAAAAAAGAACCCCATACACACAACTTATATTTCAGCCAACAGCCACTGAGCTGCCCCTGCTGTGAACTGATAACTGAGACTGATAATGAATGTGGCCTGACCCTGTCAGCTGTACAGACTTATTGTGCTCAGCTGAAAAGAGAAATAAAATCAAGTAGTGCCTAAAATGGACCAAAATGGATTCTCAGAATACAAAGACCCCTGTGAACTTTGGCCATTTGTCTAATAGAAAACTTGGACACAGACCATTTCAGGATAGGCTTGAAAAACATAAACCACAAATAACATTGACCTAGTTTAAATCTCAGAGTTTTAATTTCATATCTGTAAATGTTGTTTGTCAATGTTGGGACTGGAAAAACACCTGAAAACTGAAGAGGTATTGCATTTTAGTACTCAACATGAAATGCTCCACTAGAAAACAGGGCTAGGAAAGGAGAGTTATATTTCTGTGATTATTTTTTATGATATATCTTTTCTTTGTTCTTGTCATATATTGTTACAGTTTTTGACAAGCAACAAGCGGCTTACCCTTAGTAATTAAAAGATATTTTCCAGCCTTAGACATGCTGGCATGTCTGATCTTGTGTTGCTGCTCGTGCTAGTGGAAAAGAAAAGGCTGTGAGACAAAGAGCCATAGCCATCTTGCAGCTGGGCTGCATGGTGGTGCTTGGGAAGTGGGAATTCATACAAATAACCTGTCCTATTTGAAACCACTTCTCTTTATCTTAACACTGCTTCTCAGAGCTGATAGAAAAACTATGGGGGATTTCAACAATGGCAAGTTCACAATTCCTAAAGGCTGAAAAGCAAGAAAAGCACACCTTTCTTTATCTTCTACCAAGTCCCTAATTTTTTTCTTTATTTTTTTCCCTCCTTAAGATATGTCTTCATCCCAGCAGGTTTCTGCAGATCTCCTGCAGCTGATTTTCCCATTGTCATCCAGTTGCACTGTATTCCATGAGCCAGTGCTCTTATCAACACTCTCTGAGCATTTTCATCTCTCCTCTGTGTAAATCCATATAATCACATTCTATTGCTACATATGGTGAAAAAACTGCATTGTGGAGTGTAAGTTCATGTGTGATATGTCCAGAACCTCTGGAGCTTTGAATGGTCACCTGATGGCATCATTGAGGGCATTTGAGGCATCTATTGCCTGTAGAGCTAAGGCAATGGAAAATGTTAAGACTGAGACTGGAACAAATGGAAAGAGATAACAAAAATTGTGGCTGTAAACAAAAAAGCAAACAAATTGAAATTAGGGATAAAGACAGAGAAAAAAGGGCTTCTTCCAGGTGGAGCCGGCTGCTGCTGGCAGAAGGGAGGTGCTCTTTGCCTTCCAGAGGTGGCTGCGAACATCACGGGTGTGGGCACCCGTGATATTTTTGTGCCCAAGAGAGCTCAAAATTAACGTAATGATGGAAGGCAATAAGCAGATATAATGAAGGAACAGCCGGGAACAGTGAGATATTTTTGCAGAAGGGATGAATGACACTCACCGCAGACACAGCATCCAATTGCAACAGAGTATTTTGTAGGCATGTCAAAGCAGGCATGTCTGAATGAGAGATCTAAGGGAGGATAAAACATCACCTTTTGTGGTTTTGGCAGATTCTACAAAGATTCCACCTCTCTTATGCAAACTTCAGTCTTCCAGGGGATCGAGGACAGTCATTGGGCACTGGGGATGGGAGAAAAAGAAGGGGCAGGACTGGAAGAGGAGCAGGGATAATGATCAAAACAAGGGAAAGAGGAACAGGACAGAAACAAGAGCTGTAAGAGAGGGGAAACACCTGCAAAAGGAGAGCAAGAAGAGCCTGTGGTTTTCCCAGAATTGTTGAGCTGAAAAACCTCTTCTGTGTAAAATACAGTTTGATGGCTCGAGCAATAACATCATGAGTGAGGAGTCTAAAAGCCTCTGCCTTGTTAAAGACATGTGTGGGGATCAGTACAGACCAAAAATAAACAATTTTGTGTTTAAGTATTTTCAGGTCTGAAACTATAAGAAATGGCATTTAAAAGTACATAGAGGGATTACTATTGCAATTGCTATGACAGAGATTTAAAATTTAGAAAAAAATAGAAAACCCAAGGTTGTCTGTGCCACCTCAAACCCTGGAAGCATATATGATCTTTCCTTGTACATTCACAGAGAATTTTTATCTTGTCATGACTTCTGCTGTATTCTCTGTGTCACCATCTATGTGGCCTCACAAACCTCACAAGACTGAAAAAAAAGCAAATACATTGTGTGGTGCAGCTTAGGAAGTATTCACAATGAAATGAACTAGGGTGGCTAGTGTACAATCTTCCTTTAAGGTAACTGTTAAAATTCAAGCTGTATTTTAACAATAGTGACAAATTATCCATAGGTATCTCATATTCTGCTATTAAAAGTAAGATGAGTACAAATGCTTATCCTTGTACCTTAATTAAAAACCGCTAAGTGTTACGCTTTTTTTCAAAATGGATGACATTCACTTGATTGCTGCAAGCGTAACCACATTCAAGTGTAACCGCAACAAATTATCCACCATTCCCACAATTTATGCTGTTAATGGCAGTGTAACTACAATCTTCAAAAGCATCCAGTAATGGCAGACTAAAGGCTGTTTCATTGTTTGTCAAATAGCAGGCAACTAGCTTTTGTATCATTTGCGTGGTTCTGCACGTTCTAGAAAATGTATGTTCTACTCTTGTTAGACAGAATCTGTATGTCTTAGAACTTCCAACATGCTTGGTTATGATTTAGATTTGCCTGTTGAAATTTTCCGTACAAATCATGCAGCTTTTGGTGAGGGAAGATCAGGTACCAAAGGAGCACAAGGTTTGCCATGCTAAGGAAGATTGAGGAATACTACTAAGGCTTCATCTTCTACCAATGATTTACACAAGATATTTAGGATGAAGATACAAACCCCAAATGACACATGCTCTAATTATGGATTATATAGGATCAGAAGGTGAATTTTTCCTGACCTCAGCCACTCTGCTTGTGCTGTGAAATATGATGGCACTTTGTAATTTTCATCTTGATTACTCTAACAGTATTTTGCACCCTCATTTATATTTACCCTTCTGTATTAGCTGACACAATCTACTGGTAATAGGATTAAAAGGCACTGAAATACACAAATAGATCATTAGAGACAAATTACATTTTGCAAATTACATCTTGCAAATTACATTTTACAAATTACAAATTGTTTAGGCTCAGAAGCCATAATCATCAAATGGTGGCAGACAAAACAAGAACCCCCCAAATCCCTCAAAACCATGGCTGAACTTGCAATTCAGATGAAAATAAATTTATTTGATATCAGCAGTATATTCATTGCCTTAGCTTCCACTGCAAATGGAATTCCCAGTCCCTCCAGGATCACAGAGTGATGTTATCATAGTCATCTTGAAGCCAAAGAGGAATTCCCTCTTGAAAGTCTGTGCCATAGGCCCAGTTAATCAAGCAGCTCCATTCCTTCCCTGTTGATCTGGCCTCAAGGTTCTTTCATTCACTTTACTGCTCCAGTCAGCCAACTGCCTGCAGCTTGGCTCATGCTCCAAGCCCCCAGCTAGGGATGCTTTTGCAAGTTCTTCCATAACTTTTTGCATTTAATATGTTATTTCTGTCCTGTGGGAGCTTTTTTCTAAAACCTTTGTGATCTGAGCCTGTATTGCCTCTCCACACACCTATTTTCCTTTTTCTTATAGGCTCAGTTCAAGAGGACTCTTTCTAAAGGTTTTCCTAAATAATTCTGTTGATGAAGGTTACCTTCCTAATTCTTCTCCCACTTGAGAGAATAATCATTGTTTTCTCTGGATCCCATTAGGTATACTCAGATTGTTCTTTCCATGACTTTCTCAGCCTTCGACTCTGCAACCTGCTTTTACTGTTACCTTAGATTCCACCTCCTGAGTGAATGTTTTGGGTGACTGGACACCTATTTTTTTCAGAATTAATAAAAAAAAACCCTTCAGAAACTCCCAATCTGTTATATACAAGCTCTTGAAGAAAATGTACAGAGAAATAAACCATATTTATTTAGTAATGTTTTACTGGTTACTATGTATATTCTTTAGGTTTCTATATGTTTATTGTTATTAGACACAGACATCCAATTGAGAAGAAAGGAAAACACCTTTCCTGATGTAATACTTTAGATGGATTAGAGGTGACACAGTGTGCAAATTGCAAACTTCAGAATCACTAGAGTCTGGGCATTTCACATTGAACTTTTGACATTTATCACGGGGCAAGTAAGAAAAGTAACATAGGTTCATAGAACTCCGCATATCGCAAAAGTCAATGAAATGGAACTCACCTGACACATTGAAGTTACACATAAGTCACCAGTGAATCCATCTTCTCTATTGTTGGTTCACCAAAGCAATATCACTTTCAACTGGAATATACTTATGCTCCAAATAAACTCCTGAATGTCTAGCAACTCTGCGGTTTTCTGATCTGTTACTTCTTAGAAATTATCTTGTCTGAAAGTGTGATGTACTAATAAAACAGACCAAGAAAAAGAATATCTATCAAAAGAAAAATCAGTGCATGTAGCACAGTATTGAGCCTTGGTTGATGCTAAGATACTTCCCAAGTGGTCCTCAGCTCACTTGGATTGCTAAAGCACTCCTAGAGTACCTCATAAAGGGCCAGAGTCTTTAGAGGGTGAAAACCATTCTTGGCCTGAGCAGGAACATGCATGGTCAAGATCTGATAATGCAGAAGAAAAAATTGCTCAGAACAGGCCAAGATCATAGTTAAAAGCTTTTCAGCATAGTGAAGAGTAACACAGAATAATGCAATTGCTTACAAGCAATTACTTTTTTTTTATTATTCTAATGAAATTCCTTGTTCAAAGTTACCAGATATTGATTCTCCCTGTGTATTTATCCTTCACCAGCCAGTTGAGGGAGGTGATTGTCCTCTGCACTGGCGTAGCCTCACCTTGAATATTGTGGCAATTTTGGTCACCACAATATAGGAATTAAGCTATTTACAGAGTCCAAAGGAGGGCAATGAAAAGGGTGAAGGGCCTTCAAGGGAAGCCGTGGGGAGTCGCTGAGGTCACTTGGTCTGTTCAGCCTGGAGAAGAGGAGACTGATGGGAGACCTCATTGCTGTCACAACTTCCTCATGAGGGGAAGAGGAGGGGCAGATGCTGATCGCTTCTCTGTGGGGACCAGTGACAGGACCTGAGGGAATGGCCTGAAGCTGCGTCATGGGAGATCTAGGTTAGACATTAGAAGAAGGTTCTTCACCCAGAAGGTGGTTGGGCTCCCCAGGGAAGTGTCATATAACCAGGCCCGACAGAGTTCAAGAAATGTTTGGATGATACTCTCGTGCACATGGTGGGACTCTTGGGAATGGTCCTATGCAGAATTTGGACTTGCGGGTCCCTTCCAACTCAGCATATTCTGTGATTCTTACAGAAAAGGGATGCTGTCTGAAGGACTGAAGATGCCAAAGAATTAAAAATTATCTTATCCAAATCAATTTAAATTACCAGCCACTGTGTTTTTTACTACCAGAGTGCATTGTCAGGCAACTCCTGGACTTTGAAAACCATGCGTGTTCTTATAAATGTATAAACAACACAAAAGTAAATGGCACAATATATTGTGGTGCTTCTGTGTTTCATGCATCTATTTTTTCTTCTCTTTGTGCTGTGTTGCAGCTCTGATTTTCAGCTGACCCAAGAGGATGGCCCCACTTAGTTGCCTAATATCCCAATCACATATCCCCAATATTCCACCATGAGAATTTGTCGTGGTTTGACCCTGGCTGGATGCCAGAGATCCAACACAACTTCTCCCGGAGGAGAAAAACTAGAAAAACAGACTGGAAAATAAAACTGATCACAGGCAAAAAAACAAGGCAACTCCAAGTACAGAACATAAAGGGTTTATTTACTAACTAACAAGATCAGAACTGCAAAGGAAGCATCATTTAGAAGGCAACCTTTTCCCCCCCACCCCTCCTTCTCTTACAACAGATGTCATATTCCCTTTTTTCACCAGGAGACAAAGGGGGAACATAGGGTAGGGGTAAATCAGGCAAGTTGGTATTTCTGACCAGATGCAGGGTAGGAACCATCTCTCTGCCCTGCCATAAAGTTCTCTCTCTCTCTCTCGCGAGACGGAAAGGTCTTTCATGACCCCCTCCCAAGCGAGATCTCGACCCAAGGATGACAGTTCTTCCGAAATTCTCTCTGGTCCAAGTGTCACAGCACAGAAGGCAGCTTTTAAGTACTGGCTTCTTACAGCGTCATAATGAGGCCACCCAAAGTACATAGTTAAAATCCTATTCACAAAAAGTTAGTCCAAAGGATTTCTGCCGAGCTGTCAAGCTAGCTCCAGGCCTGTCTTGTGTTTCTGGGCTCCAAAGAATATCGGCGTTTTTTCCAGCTTTATCTCTCCATCTTCAGTTGTGGCTTAGATGGATTCTGCGTTCTGATTCCTGTCTCTCTAGTCCATAGGTTTTTCACCATGGTCAGTCCAATTCACAAACAGCAGCAGGATGCCTGGAAGAACATCTCTACCCCTTGCCTTGTGGGCCTGGGGACCTTCAATCTCTCAGCCTCCCGACGCAGGTTCTGAACCGGCCCCTACATCTTGCTACTAAGTTTTTTTTCTTCTCTCCCAAATATGTTATTCACAGAGACACCTCTATCTCTATAACCTTGAAGGCCATGGCAGCACGGAGAGCCCAGGCAAGAACTGTGCTTTTAACCCCCTCGCTGCCAGAGCAGAAACCCCCCCCCTAAACCATAACAGAATTCCACCAAATTTTTTCCCAGTACCAGAGAAAGCTGACCAAGGATGTAATTTAACACACATTCATGCCTGCACACACACATTACTGACTCAGCTTTAACTGAAGAGAAGTGATAACAAAGAGGGAAGTTGCAGTAAGTTTAAATCAGAGGGAAAGGAACTAAATGCCAAAAAGTTGGCAACCCATACAGCTTCAAGCCACTGTTTCACACAGTCTCACAAATGGTGATTAGATGGAAACACAGGTGGTGTAAAAACAAAATCTGCCATAATGACTATGTTGGAAACCAGCTTTTGTTTGAGGTAGGTTTAGTATAGCTCTTATGCTGTTTCATAGTTAGGATATTTCCCTCTAGTAATGTGTTAGGTATTGATAAGTTTGTTTAAAATTCTACGTATTTAAAGCAAATACTATACTGACACACCTGTGACCTGAAACACCATATAATATATAAGTATATGTGGGACTGTGCTACAAAACTATGCACAGAATAAACCAGAGGTCAGCCAAGGTCTTCTGCTCTCAGTGAAATTACCTGTTTACTCTAAATCACGCATCAGCATTAAAATTGCCAGAAGAAAGCTCCCCTCCTCCCTCTAGTACTGAGACAGATGGAGACTTTTCAATGCTTTTGTGGATGGAAGTGATACAACCAGAAATTAAAAGCTGTATCAGCTAATTTTTTTTGCTCCTGTGACAAGTATGCCAACTGAATAAAACAAGCACAGACAGCTGCAAACCCATTGTTACAAGATATACTGTTTAATATCCTCTCTAGCAATAAAAACTGGTCTGTGTTAGAAAAGAGAAGTCAAGGAGAAAAGTCATTATATTGTGTCTGCAGCTTTAACTTCTAATATGTGATTCTCATTTCTTGGTTTCTTGGTGAAGGGAAAATCAATACTTCCTTTAAGTTGCCTTGGATTAAAAAAAAAAAAAAAGAGAGCTTTTACCCACTGTGTGGTAGTGATTTAGAATGATCGTGAGGTGTATTATGCCATTTTGGCTTTTACAAAGCTTTGAAGTTCATTTTAACATTTTTTAATTTTGCCAATGAGTCTTGTCTAGTCTAGAAACATTTTAAGTAGTATGATTTTTTAGCAGAAATTTAATGCTCTTCTTCTGCTGCTTCCTAACACCTTACTGTTCTCCTCAGCTCTGATTTTGGTGAGAGATTTTAGTCTCAGAGCTGGAAGATTAAAGGCAATGTAAAGAAACATAATGCAGGTGCCCACAGAATGCCAGGCAGTGGAAGGACTCAGGAAAAAAAATATTTTCCAAAGGTGAGAATGCTGGCAAAAGGTGTGTGTACACGCTGGGCATGAAAGAATGCAGAAACATTTTTCTCTCCAAGCCTTCTTAACAGTGTGCCTTGCCTCATTCCTGGGGGCTCCAAGGTTGTCTGTGAAAGAGTTATCTTTTCAGAAAATAAACCATTTTGAAAGGTTGGAGAGGGAAAGAAATCAGAACCCAAGTTTCTCAGCTACCAAAGGTCTCTTGAACAAAAAGAGAACAAATCGTTAAATCAGCATGTCTCCTCACTATATCTTGAACAAGGTCCACTCAACCCTCTGTAGAGGCATCCATGGCCTACAGGATTTCTGACAATAACAACAGAAGTATCAATCAGGTTAATACATTAGGGTTGAGATATCAAGAAGCTATGTCTGTAACAGAGACACACAGGTAATTTACTTCTGTTTTAATTTTTTAGTTATAAGATTATATTCTTAACCAGCTTGTGTTAGAAAGACTGGGGAAAACAGCTAGGTCATTAATGAAAATGATATGGAAATAAAAACAAGTTTTAGGTTCATTATAACACATAAAGAAATATTACCTATATTCTAGAAAAGCGCTGTAAATGAATGACACACCTGTACACAAAGGAAAAATGAGAAGGAACAATGGAGGCGTCCTGTGGAGTAGGAGCTCTTACTGCCATATGTGAGAGAACAATTGGGCCCAATGTATGAAAAAGCCTAAAGTCAGCACCTCGAGATACAATCTAACTGTCTAACCTAGGACAGGGCACACTCCAGCATTAATCATCGACAAAGAGTTGAACAAGGTAAGTGTAAGAAGAAACCTCTTGCAATAAATTTCCTTAGGCTTAAAGAGATCAATATCATCCCTGCCATCATAAAGTCCATGGTCAACACTAAAACCACAAGCCCCATCTCCTTGGCGTATGGTTTCCACCTAGACAAGCACATTTAGACATGTATGCAAGCCTATCTTTAAGCATGTGCTGGAGGTCTGTGATGCTCTGCACACCAAAGATCTGAACTTCATTCTGGAAGGCAGCTTCCTCCTGCAGTTGCTGTGCAGTGCTGCACTACAGGCTGAACTTGGCCCTGCATGAAAGTTATTATTTACCACTCATGAGGGATCTCAGATCTGGATCCAAATCCTTATCCTGACTCATCAGCCCAAGACTACAGCCTTAATTTCAGCCTCAGATTCCAGATTACACATTACCTTTTCTCATACTTCCTGTATTTTTTTCTCTGTCTCTCTTTTTTAAAAATATATATGGAGGACAGAATTTTAATTTGATATATTTATAAAAAACCTCCAAACCCAATCCCCCCCCCCAAAAAAATTACCATTGCCACCTGCTCCTTTTCCCTAACCATTACTCGCTAAAGACACCATCTGGGAATGACTAGCAACCAGAGCAGGGACTGAGCAGTCCATATGTTAAAACTTAAAATTTGACAGCCGTATTCTGGCCTTCTCATCACCCACTACTTTTCTATTTACAGTTTCGGTACTACAGCTAGTCTCTTCAACATTTTTAAGGACTACACCATTTTTTACATTGAGGATGGAACTTTATTTTAGGGTAAATCTTTCATTTGAGCTGAGATCCAGAAAATTCTGTTCAGTCTCAAACTTCTTCCTAAAATTTAACATGAAATGGGATGAGAAATTTAATTATCAAAACCTGTTGCAATTACTGTACAAACCATGTATTAAATTAGTAGCCTAGGAAGAAAGCTGAGAAAGTTCTCTCTTCTTTTGCATTCATTTGTGAATACGACAGCTCTGAATACTGTTAATAATTTTCACTAGACCAGCAAGAATTGTTATCAACATTTTTCCTCTTCTCATTTCAATCCACAAATCCCATCTTTGTTAATTTGCCTTACTATTTCACAAACATTCAAAGTGTGATGAGACTCTTAGCCAAAAACAAGAGAAATTTTTTATAAATGCCAAATATGTTCATATCACTAAAAAAATAGACAGGTGAAATCCAAAGGAAGATACTGTACCTGAAATGATGCTTGTTCCTTGCTTACTATGCTGGACTCAATTTTCCACAAACTCCTCTTGTAATAATGAAACTTGTAGGTGCATACCTCTGTAAAGGCTATTGGTGTACAGTCATGCATGGAAAATTATAATCTGGGCTTAAGCAGATGGAGAAAAAAATTACTTGTGAAAAAACCAGATACACAAACTTTTATACGTACAAAACAAAGACTGAAGCATTCCACTGAATATCAGTAGATCTAGTACATCTATTTAGCTTTTGAATGGATACATTTGTTTAAAAAGCACAACAAGATTCTTTAAGACCACTTATGAACATTCAAAAGAAGTTTAGACATTGCAAGGCTTTACTATAACATCCTGAAGAAAACCAATATTTATATGTTTCCAGTCACTAAGACTCTTTGAAACTGCAACTATATTAAGTATTTACCTTAGCATAAACCCTGCAACTATCCCTGAAAAAAGCTTCTGAATGCTCCAGTCATAACCCTTTCAAGATTTTTCAGTGCCAAAAAATACAATCCCTCAGGTCTTTGCAGCTCAAATTTCGTATTTTTTACCCCTATGAACATGTAATTTCCTTCCTCTGCTCCTTGACGGGGTTTTTAGTGTCACGTGAGCAGTGGATGGCTGTGCATGTGCAGTCCATGCCTCTGCCATGATGAGGGGCAGGACCAGGATGCCCTGCGGAGCACTGCCGTGGGGTGTCACTGTGGGCAGGAGTGCTGTGTCGATCCAGGGTGCTGCAGTGGGGCACCCTGGGGAGCTGGGGGGCCACAGTGGGATGGGTGGACAGCATGGGGGCAGCTGTCTCCACCCCACTGCCGCGCCATGCCAGGACAGGACAGTGCAGGGGCGGATGTCCCTGCTGTTGCACTGCACCAGGACGGCATAGGGGCAGTGTCGGCTGCCCACCCCTGCTCAGGCTGACCCGGCGTGGTGTCAAAGGCATCCTTGTGCCTGCCAGGGCTGAGGGGGTGGTGCAGTGGGCAGGGCTCATTTAGATATGTATTTTCCAATTATTCGTAGAATTCAGCTATTGTGGGACTTTTCTAGACCTGACCTCCTGCAAAATTCAAGGGATTACTGTTTTATTAATGCAAGTGAGGAAGTGTTTGACTAGGCAAACAGCACAATGAATATCTTGAGGATGTGCACGAATTGAAGGAAATGTGAGGGCTACATGTCAACAGGGACCCTGGCTGGGCATAGACAGACATGGCCCTGTGTGTGAGCCCATCTGTGGGCAGCTGTGGAAGCTTTTATACAGACTTTCTCAACGGTTTAATGTTATGTATTGAACCACCATTAGCACGTCTGGAGTGCCCATGGTGGCCATGCACCTAGAGGGGGTCAGTTCCCCAGCTGGACTTAGAGTAACAGGGGATGGTGTGACTCATGGCAGTGCAGTGCTGGGTCTCAGTGGCCAGCCGGGGCGTACCATGAGCAGGTGACACTGATATTTCCCCATGCGGGAATAAAACGTCCCACATGCTCTGAGGCATGCCATGGCTTAAGCCTTACGTGGTAGGGACCGGGCATAGAGACACGCAGGTGCTGGGCAGGGACTGCAGCGCAATGCTGTGGGACTATAAACACCACGGAACCTCCGCAGCACTCATAAGGGAGTGACCTGTGGCTGTCCACAGCAAGTGGGAGGCACTGCGCACCCTCCCCATGGGGCTGGGCCAGTCCCACCCCACAGGGAGTGCCAGTGCTGCCCCTCAGTGAAGAAGACGCACTGCGCATGTGTCAACCTGGACGTCCCGGACCCCAGATTCTGTGGATGGGAAGCACCAAAGGGCGTTTCCTCTGCTTTAATGAGGTGCTTCAGAGGGTCCAGAGAAGGGCAACGAGGATGGTGAAGGGACTGGAGGGCAGGCCCTATGAGGAGCGACTACAGGAACTGGGATTGTTCAGTCTGGAGAAGAGGAGGCTCAGAGGTGACCTCATTGCTGTTTACAACTACCTGCGGGGAGGTTGCAGCCAGATGGATGTGGATCTCTTCTTCCAGGCTGATGACACCAGAACGAGAGGGCACGGCCTCAAGCTACACCAGGGGAGGTTTAAACTTAATGTTAGGAACCGGTTTTTCACAGTGATTGCATATTGGAATGGACTGCCCAAGGAGGTGGTGGAGTCACCGTCCCTGGAGGTGTTTAAGAGAAGACTTGATGAGGAGCTTAGTGACATGGTCTAGCTAGGGGGTGTAGGGCTGGATGATCCTGGGTCCCTTCCAGCTCGGAGTGGCCTGCTACACTGTGAGGGAACTAGGTTGTGTAACCGCTCTGGGATGTGCTTTCGGTCTCTGTATGGGTGTTAGATGATGAGTTGGACTAGATGATCCTTGTGGGTCCCTTCCAACTCATAATATTCTGTGATATTCTGTGATTCTCTGTGCTATAGTGTGAGTTATGCTCCCAGGACTGCCCTCCAGACTTATTAGTGGAGGGCCCGTGACTACAGGCAGGAGGTGGTTGAATATTCATGGGTTCAGTATCTTCACGGATTTCATAACTCGTGGGACCTGCCTGGAACTGACCCCCAGCGAATTCTGGGGGTTATTGTGTATATCTAAATGAGAAAAACACAGAACAAATTACAATATCTTTAGAAACACTGAGAAACTTATAGTGAACGTAAAGAAATACTCTCCCCTGTTAGGGTGGAACTCTGCACCAGTTTGGTGGTTGTGGGAAGACAGTGGCCACTGTGCCAGATAGTGGATGGCAGTTGATGGCTCCTTCTCAAGCAGATGGAGGGGGAATGAGGAAAGTGATCTCACTAGCTCTCTAAGTGGAGAACAGGGGAAAACAATCTTTGTATATGAAATAGTCCTGCAAAGAGTGTCGAACTCAATCCAGACAAACAGCAGCAGAGCTGCTGAAGAGACACTGGAGAGAGAGAGACTACATTACATTCCTACCTGGAGCTGAGTTGGAAAGAGACCCCGTGCGCACCAGGTCTGGAACACATCATCTGCTGTGTACCTGCACACTGCTGCCATGCACTGGCAGCCAGCGCTGTCCACCTGCCAAGCCATGTGGGTGTGCACTGCAGAGTGCTGCTAGGAGCTGTCCTGAGCCCAGTGCACCCCAAGCCCTGCCCACTGCCTCCATGGAGCACGTGGCACAGGCCTGCCAATGTCATGGCAATGCTGCTGCCAAGCGGGGGCCGCTGCCTGTCCCACTACTGCCGCTGACACGGGGCTGCCGGCTGCCCAGTCATGTTGCTCAGGGGACCAGGGTGAGCCTTGCCCCTCATCAGATGACTACGCCGGGTCATCTCCTCCTCCTCCTGCACTGCCTCTTCTGTGGCCGCTGGTGTGGGACGCTCCCATCAGTGCAGGCACCATCTGGCAGCCTGCTGCCTGTGCCCAACAAAAAGCCCTGACTCACAGGTGGCAGGGAGAGGGGTGGCAGTGGGTGAGAGAACCACCCTGTCACACTCTTGCCAGGCAGTGCGGGACACCAGGGTGGTGTTCGGTGCTCCCACTCCCTGCACTCACCTGCAGAGGGGGAAATGGGAGAGGGAAAAGGTCACTTTAACAGAAAATAAAAGTGAAATGTTAACACCATTCTGTGATCCATGCTGCTGCAATGTGGATGTTTGTAAGTGAGGCAAACACCATTGCCTATTCCTTTCCAAGGTGACAAATCAAAACATATGCAGCATTTCAAACTGTAAAATATTGAGGAGCACAAGAGAGAGAACTGAGTTCTATTTTTTAGTTCTTTACCATTTACAAAATGTACCATTGCTTTTCGAGTAGCCTTATCTGAAACCATTTGAAAGAAAAAAATTCTAGTACATGATGTTTCCAAAGGTCCTCTGTGTTTCCAGAGGTCCACTCGTGTATGGCATTAGAAAACATGAGTCACGTTGAAGGCTTTATGTCCCAGAACAGTACCTCTGGTACTTACCATTCTTAGCCTGTCATAGACATTTCCTTTCTAGCAGAATTCATCTGCAACAGGGCCAGTATCTAAGAGGTTTATTAATAAAAGATTTTACTGCCACTGTATCCTATTTGGTTTCATAGAAATAATTTAGGCACAAAGGAATTCACTGTTCTTTTTTACAGATGTGGAAAAAAATATAGTACAATGTCAAAGAAGATTGTGGCAAAGCAATCTCTTCTTGCATTCTCTTACTAAGGACATATGATGAGTTACAGAAATAGAGTGGAAAAGATTGCCAGAACAATCAAATACAAATAGAAATTGTTAAGAAATATGGATGATAGCAAAGACACAAAACGGAGCAGGGAAACAAGAGGAAGAGTTGTATTGATGCAGGTCAGAAGGGAACAGTGTTTTATGAAATTTCAAAATATTCTTTCTCATATTACAAACTGAAATAAAATCACTTTTATGGAGAGAATTACTTGAAACAGAGATAATTCAGCAGCTTGACCGATGAGGGCTATCACCTGGGGCTGGAAAATTTCTCCATACTGATAATCCAGAGCAATACCTTGTGTGGGTCTATTCCAGGGGTGATTTGGTCAGTCAGATGTTCTACTGCGTTCTATTGCAGCTATGTCTTCTTGGTTCTGAACTTGGAAAGTTTCCTAATGAATGGAAGCTGTCAATCCTGTGTTACGAAAGGGTCCAGAATCAAATCCCATTCTGTAATTTTATCAACTGCAAATGAGATACTCTGATTTGCACCAGCAAGGAATAGAGTCAGAGAGAGAAACATCACTGATTACTGGTGTCAGCTGGCTATTTCCTCTCTGCTCTTCTTTCTGTCATTTCAGAGATCTTTTATATTAAATCTTCAAGGGACATAATTTCCCATTTCTGAACTTTTGTCTCATTGCTCCTCAGACAAAAGAAACATCATGCGAAATTGCAAAGTTGGCCTACACTTACAGGTTTTAAAATAGGTTTTTGAAGGTCTAAATCTCCAACATATTCTGTCCTGTCCCCAATAATAAACACCTGTATCAATGGGGTTAGCTCATATGTCTCCAAGTCACTGCAATAGTATGTCATAGTTACTCTGGCACAGTCACATCTGATGAAATAACAATTCAATTCACCAGGAAGGACATGTCTGATGATTTTAATTAGATGAGAATTTGTAAAGGCAGTCAGGAGAAATTATATTCACAGATATTCACAAAATATTGGAGTTGGAAGGGAGTCCCAAAGATCACCAACTTCAAACTCTTAAGTGAATGACCTGTATGAGAATTGAACCCATGACCTTGGCATTATTAGTACCACACTCTAATGAACTGAGCCAATCGACTCCCTCCATCTCCTATAGAAGGAATAAAGCTAGAGCCAGTTAAATGAGAATCAGTTACAGGGAGGCAAAGTCATATTCCATGAGAGTAAAAACATTTTCTTTTACAAATCCTGCATCTATAAAAGGTCCATAAAAAGGTAACTTCATGCCATCACTCTAACTGGCCATTAACTTACATTCCACTGGAAGATGGATTAAAGACTTTACAGGGGCAAAAGCGAGCATTCATACCACTCAAAACAAGCACTTCATGATCTATTTAGACTCATGCAGTTGTAATTTATTCTCTGGTTACTATCTGAGAGGAACAACAAAAAAATTAATTAAATGCCAGGTTTTTAACTTGGTATGCTCTTTCAAACTTCCACATGAAAGCTATTTCACAGAATCACAGAATCAGAGAATCAGTAAGGTTGGAAAAGACCTTAGAGATCATCAAGTCCAACCTATCACCTATTACCTAACCTAGCCAAACCTGTTACCTAACCTGTTGCCATCCAGCTACCAACACACCGTCCTACCTATAACACACTACCCTAATATCTAGGTCATGCCACCAAGTACTTCATCCAACCTTTTCTTAAACACCTCTAGGGACGGTGACTCCACCACCTCCTTGGGCAGCCCATTCCACTGAGAGATCACCCTCTCTGTGAACAAGTTCCTTCTAATGTCAAGTCTAAATCTCCCCTGACTCTACTAGTCAACATTACATTAATATTACTTTCATTTTATGGTGATAACAAAGCATTAAATTACTAATTTAATGGAAACATCTTAAAGAAGCACAGCCTGAATTCAGTAATTTCTGGTAAGACTAAGTCATCCTAAAGTACTGCTCTTCTGTAATTAAAAAAGCCTAAACATCAATTTCTAAGTCAGAACTACTTTCAGAAGTTCAGTAAAAAGTGTTGACCATCCTATAAAGCAGAACCTTTTAAACACTTACTTTCTGCCAACATCCACAGTTTGAGTACCCTTATTCCTGTTATAAAAACAAATATGACTTTCAATTTGGCTTTTCAAAAGCATAATTGCCTCCTGTTCATAGGTTTCCCGAGCCATAACTGCCAACAGACTTAATAAAACATAAGAATTCATCAAAAGATGAAAAAGTCAATATTAATTTTCCAGTATTTTATTTAAAATATTGAATGTATAGAGGTATTGCTGTCATTGTTAATAAGAACACAAAAGATCAAGGTATTGAACAGTGGTAAGACAGACTAAAAAGAGGGGTTTGGCTCACTAATCTGCCACAAAGATAATTTTCAACAAATGCAGCAGGTCAGATGCTTATGCCAGACTGAATTTACAGTGGCTTTTGTAGTTAAAGAGCATCTTCTTCTTTTCTTGAAGAAGTGGTGACATAAAATGTCTAGGCAGTCTATTCTTCCAGTCCTCCAGAAATGAAGCACTGGAACATAACTCAGTGATTTAGCTCCAGACATTTAACTCTCACTTCTACTAGCACATCTGAAATAAGTTTAAAACTATACTTCCTTCTGAGCTAGATAAGAAGACTCAAACATTATTTGTGTGTACATCTACCATGTAGATGATTAAATGAGGAACATAATAATTGTTTCATATAAAAAAATGCAGCTATAAAAGAAAAATCAGTGCAATCATAGAATGGTTACGATTGGCAAACACCTCTAAGATCACCAAGTCCAACTGTCAACCAAGCACCATCACAATGGTCACCACTAAACCATGACCCTAAGTGCCTCATCTACACATCTTTTAACTACCTCTGGGCATGGTGACTCCACCACTTGTTTTGGCAGCCCCTTCCTGTGCGTGACAACCCTTTCAGTGAAGAGATTTTTCCTGGTATCTAATCTAAACCTCCCTTACTGCAATTTGAGGCCACTTCCTCATTTCCTATCTCTTGTTACCTGTGAGAAAAAAATTCCCCCCACCTCACTACAGCCTCCTTTCAGGTACTTGTAGAGAGAGATAAGGTCCCCTCGAGCCTCCTTTTCTCCAGAGTAAATCATAACTGTTAAGGTTTGGAGTGAGATTTTTACCCTCCCACCAATTCCAACCAAATTGATTTTCCTCCTCAAAGGGAAGTGAAGTTTACGAGAAAAGAAAAAAAAAAGTTTATTAACTGAGCTACACAGACTACAACACACACACACAAAAATACAATCCTCCTCTGCTAAGAAAAATAACAAGGGATCTGAAACCTGGTGTTGCTAAAACGTCAGCAGTCCAGAAATCCAGTAGTCCACTTCTGTTGAGTCTCTGCTCCCCTCCCGGGGGAGGGGAAGAGGGAAAAGGAAAAAATTGTGATCCACAGACCAGGTCAGTCAAGCTCCTCTGGCTCAGCTCGAAAAGACAAACACAGTTCAAAGACAAGCACAGTTCCTCGGAGCTCCAAGGGAAGGAAAAAAAACAGAAGAAGAAGAAGAAGCCGAGTCTCCTCCAGCTGCCACCTTCTCTCCCGCCCGAATTCCACCACTTCCGGGCCGAATGCCTCAAATTCCTTCCGGCGAGGGGGAGGGAGAGGGGGAAGAAAATGTTACAGACAGTGCAATTTTAAAACAACAATATGAAATACAAAAAAAAGGAACCATAAAAATAAAATACTAAGAGGTATTTACCACACATATACTATATCATGTCAACCTGAGACAATCACCCCAATTTCCTCAGCTGCTCCTCATAAGACATATTCCAGACCCTTAACCAAATTTGTTGCTCTCCTTTGGACACAAAAGATACCTTCAAATAAAATTTAGAAGACATATAGGTTCAAATATTCCGGCTCGGAGTGGCCTGCTAGACTGTGAGGGATCTGGGTTGGTGTTAACGCTCTGGGATGTGCTCTCGGTCTCTGTATGAGTGTTAGATGGTGAGTTGGACTAGATGATCCTTGTGGGTCCCTTCCAACTCATAATATTCTGTGATTCTGTGATTCTGTGAAATATAGACTTTTGGCAGATCAAGGCTGTCTGCAGTGCAGTGAAATACAGGCAAGCCCACTGCGTTTAAGCCTTTATTCTTCTGAGACTAAAGAAGCTGCAATTTGCTCAATGTCGGCCTGATGACAGGGTCCTTTTTTCCTATAAACACCTGGACCTTTGGGCATTTTATCCTTGTGAACCCTCCAAGGCAGTGAAAACTTTGGAAAATACATTTAAGCTCTCTGGTAGGGGTGGCAGTTGCTCTCTAGAAGATCTTCAAGCAGTCATTTAGGTTTCATTTACTCCAGTTTCATTGTTTCACTTAAGCCAAGACAGATCTGCTGGTGGTAGGGGGACAGTGACCTTCACAGTGCCCCGCTGAGCATGACTGTCAGCCCTGTTGGACACGTGATGAGGTGGGCAAGGAGCTTGTTTGCCCCAAACCCAACTCACACCCATGTGTATTTTGTGTTTTCCTGCCCAGCTTCTGGGTCTGGCTGGCTGACCATGCAAACAGAGAAACTGTAGAAGCTCCCAGGACAGGAAGAGCAAGTGAAACAATCAGTTGCTTTTAGCAAGAGCTTCTGCTCAGGGGACCTCAAAATTATCATGAAACACAACCTGGAAAGACATCTGAAACCACTCTTTTTTCAGTATTAGTGAGAATATTGTATTAACGTTCAGAAAGATGTTAAATTTCAGCACTGAATACAGCCAAAGAACATGATGAGTTAGAAAAAGAATGGACATTCTTACTGGTCAGTTGTCAAGATTATCCCATCTTAAACCATAACAGTCAGAACCTCAAATACTTAATTTCCAGGGCTCAAATCTTTGAGCTCACAGGAGCAAAGGGGACTTAACGACTTTCCATTTCATATGAAAAATCTGACAGGGTGTCAGAAGTAATTTTTCAAGTATGACATTAGAGTGCCTTGGGAAGATTGCACTAGAAACTGAATGGTTTAAGAAGCCCGTAAACCCAAAAACATCCTAAGACAACATGCCCTTTGTACTCAGACCGACACGAGCCGAATCAGACAGTCTGGAGGAGCAATTCAAAACCAGCTGGGACCACAGCTCAGCCCTCCTGCTTCAGCACCTTACTCCCCATCCAGTTTCTCAAGCTCTAGGAATGTATCCGAGTAAAAAAAAAACCCAAACCCCAAACAATTCCCCTGGCAATTATTTCTGTTTTTTCTGCTTTCAAATATTTTCAAATGACTAAAGTAATTCTATAGTAAATAGCTTTATTGTTTGTATGAGGCTTTACATGCCAAATGTTAGCCTGGAGTGAGTATTTATAGCAGAATTTAAAGTCCCTGAAAATACGGATTTATATGTATAATGGAAAAGTTGACAAGTTTTTGTGGTAGATAGATTGGCAGACTATTCTATAATAAAAAGGTGTTAACAGGAACTTGTAATAGCAGTCTAATACAGTTAAGAAAGAACAAACTTCACAAGGTGAATATACAATTTAACACAAGTATTCATGCCAAAAAAATCAAACAGCAGATCATAAGAGCAGTCTATTTAGTATGCAGTTTCTCATAGACAGTCTAATTTTAGACTTTTACCAATGAGAAATACATCTTCTTCCATAAATCAGAATTTTTTTAAGTCATCATTTATTTTAATAGTTGATGTCTTAGATAAAACTTGAAAGAAGATTATGAAGGTCATACTAATCAAAGGAACTGTAAAACTAATACAAAGAATAATACTAATAAAAAGAACTATACGTGCAAATTCAATAAACTTCAGGAGTTTTTTAATGCATGTCACTTAGAGCAGAGTATCAAGCTATCATTTTATGAGTTGATTAAAAAGAGGACAAATTTTGATTCTACAGAAGAGAGAGGAAACTCCCTTACAAAAAAAAAAAAAAAAAAAAGAATACTAAGAACAAACCTGAAATTTTCTACAGATCATACAAGTAAATCCCATGTAAAAAAACTGGTGTATTTCATTCACAGAATCACAGAATCACAGAATATTATGAGTTGGAAGGGACCCACAAGGATCATCTAGTCCAACTCACCACCTAACACCCGTACAGAGACCGAGAGCACATCCCAGAGCACAACACCAACCTAGATCCCTCACAGTCTAGCAGGCCACTCCGAGCCGGAAGGGGCCCAGGGTCATCCAGCCCTACACCCCCCAGCTAGACCATGTCACTAAGCTCCTCGTCCAGTCTTCTCTTAAACACCTCCGGGGATGGCGACTCCACCACCTCCCTGGGCAGCCCATTCCAATACGCAATTACTCTCTCTGTGAAAAAACGCTTCCTAACGTTAAGATTAAACCTCCCCTGGCGTAGCTTGAGGCCGTGCCTCCCTTGTATCAGCATAAAGCCAGAAAAAGTAGCTTTGTAAAACGGTTTGTGGTGGAAATCGTCCCAGACCCAGCATTCAGGCCAGCTGTCAGGTTTCAGAAACAATGACCTGCAGCCTGTTCCAAACAATGCAATTACGTATCAGCATTGATCTAACACACTCTCATACCTCCCTTCCGCAGGTCTCCTCAAAGCTGTACCAGAAGCTCTTCTCCCAGCCTAGATGGCAGCATATTTCACAGGGTGGGCTGTGGATGCCACACAATACATGCAATACAACTTTTGACAGCACATGGAACACCTCACTGCAGCCTGCAAGCCCTCAGGCAGACTATGGCTGACCAAACTGCCCTGCCTCAAATCTGCCTTTGGTGCAGGCCTTCCTACAGTGTAAATTTGTGGAGCTAGATCTAGGGCTAGTCCTAAAGTGAGCTTTCCAAAAAGAAAAAAGGGCACTGCAAGTACTCTTGTGAAGTGCTCCCTGTAGGGCAATGAACTTGTCAGTCAATAATATAAAAAAGCCTTAGTTCCACAAACACTTACATATCTGCTTAAATTTAAGCCTCTTAAGAGTAGTCTGTCTGCATGTCAGTGGGCCTTCTCACTTGAAACCAAGCAAAATCCATAAATGTTTATAGGGTCAGGGGCAAGCAATACAAAAATGTCTTTTTTTTTTTTTCTTCATCCCTATTTCAAATTCAGCGTTGCCTTTTGCTTTCTCTAGCTTTGTTTCCACACATGAACAAACTTGTAATCTCTTACTTGTTTTTAACTTATCCATTTTGTTTTGTAATAACATTAAACAGCCTGAAATAGCAGCTGAGTATGAGTTACACTGTACATTTAAAAATAATTTTATGGGAAAAGGAAATATGGTGTATCTTTTGGCTGCTTAGTTCTCCATAAAACTTACTGGAGTTTATTTTTTCAGCTTAGGTGATACTGTTAAAACTAGAGGGCAAGACCGAGAGTCAGAATGTCATGCTGATAACGTGAGAAGACATCCCTGTCAGAGAGTCTTGAGCGTTGTACTGTGACCAGGTGTTGAGGTTTAATTCCAGTCAGCAGTTCAGCTCGATGCAGCTGTTCTCTCACTGCTCTTGGTGGGGTGAAGAGAGAATTGGAAGGGCAAAACTGCAGAAACTTGTAGGCTGAGTTAAAGATAGTTTAGTAGGTAAAGTAGAACCCACATATGTAAGCAAAGCAAAACAAGGAATTACATAATTCACTCATTCCCCAAGGCAGGCAGGTGTTAAGCCACCTCCAGGAGAGCAAGACTTCACCGTGTGTAACAGTGACTTGGGAAGTCAAAGGCCATCACTCCAAATATCCTCCTTTCCTCTTTCTTCCCCTGCCTTTTATTGCTGAGCGTGACAACGTGGCACAAAATATGCCGTTGTCCCAGGTGTGTCTCCTCCAAGCTTCTTGCACACACCCAGCCTCCTCACAGGTGGGGCGGTGAGGAGCAGAAAAGGCCTTGGCTC